>BMAO01034637.1:0-25459 GCA_019973975.1 Trichonephila clavata
CTCTTCTCCATCCTGGTGTAAACTTAAAAAGCTGTTAGATTCTTCATCTAACTACGGCTGTAACATATCTAATTAAATAATCTCATTAATAGTCTTCTTTTAGATAATGAACATGACAAATATTTTGTTATGGGCCATCTTCGTAAATTTTTAACAAATATTATTGATTTCGTAAATATTAACAAATAATGTAGGGGAACTAAAATTTAAGGTTCTTTTTCAGTTTCTTTTTCTAAGGTTTAGCATAGCGTCAGCTCTGAATGAGGGCGCATGACGATAAATCTGTCAAGAGCTCAAACGTCCTCCTGGTTGTGTATGTAGTAGTTAGGAGAGGGGGTGCCAGCTCAGGTGTCATCCTAGTCACTTGACCATTGTTCAAAATTACGAGGCCGTCTCCAAAAGCCCTCGTGTAGATGAACAGTGTGACGATAATATTCACTCACTGAATGAAGGAGCAGACTGTAAGATTTCTTATGGAACATGATATTTCTTCTTCCTTCTCAGCTGTTGCAGTGTAGTAGACAGTGCAATTTGGCAGCTCCATTGTCGATCTACCAAAGGTGAAAGGAGGGTAGTGATTTAGTTTTTGTTTCTGGAAGGTGTTAAACCTGCGGAAATTATTCGTCGCATGCAAGTGCAGTATGGTGTCAACTGTTCATCATGAAGCAAGATCCATGCGCATGGACATTGAGCTTCAAACAGGGAAGGATTTTTTTTTGTGACCACGTTAGATCGGACAGTCCATTGCAGTCAACCACCGAGGACAATGTGTAAGTCGTTGAGGATATGATTATGGAAAGGATGCTAGTATCCTAAACAGACCCACCTCCGCAAAGTGAATCAATGCCCTCCTTTCCTCCTTGGGGCAGATTGACAATAGAGCTGCGATGTTAAACAGTCTGATACGCTCCAACAGCTACGAGGGAAGACGAGTGACATTTTTTATAGAAGTGTTGCCGACTACCCTTCATTCAGAGCGCTGTTGCCAAACCTTCGAAAGAGAAATTTCAAAAGTCTCTTGTACAATAAGGATGCTTTTTTGTTTCTTTTCTTTTATATGTATTTTGAAAGATTAAATATTCATTTAAGTTTTCTTCCTATTTTAAGCAGAATTAAAAATTTATTGCTTTAAGTTAGAATTTGAATAAAAAAACTAATTAAAATGTATGTTGAAAACTACACTATGTTGAGGAAGGTCCTAAAAATTGTTGAAAATTTTACAAGCTTATTAAAATTTTAAGATGATTAAAAACATTATCCAGTTTGAATATTTTTTGGTGTTAATAACATAATTTATTTCTTACATTTTTCCAATTAGTTGTATTCTAAATTCAGATAATATTTTCACCTTTTCCCTGTTTTTTTAGCATTCTTTGTTTAATAAAAAAGGAGACCTCTCAAAATAATCAGTTGTTGAATTTTCAGCATTGCATTGAATTTTATGCATTTCGGGGGGGGGGAAATCAAATTCTAATGGCTTTTAACCTAATAAACTTATTTTCTTTGTAAAATATTTACATAATATAAATATTTTTACATATAAGTAAAATATACTTATTAAGCGTTACTCCTCTAAAAAGGGGAGGGCATGACTGAGGAAATTCATTTGGGGACCGGACTTTGTGTAATAGTTGTATTCATTTAGGGTGCAATGTAACAACGCCAAAAGAGCACACCGTTTGGAGAAAATAGCCTTCAAAATTCATACTTAGCTTTTATACAATTAATTTTCAATTAGCTCTAGTGATGCAGTAGCATAGATGGTAACATACCTCGTGCCGGATAGGGTTCGAGTCACGCTATCAACTTATTTTTTCCAATTCATTGAAATATTTTTATAATTGGATATATTTATTTTAAAAAGGCTTTTTGAATATTTTACATAATTATAAAATAGTTACATTATTACATGTATAATAGATATGTATTGTTATATAATGCTAATTATAAAACAATTAATTTAGTATTATTTTAATGTGGTTTATGTTACAAAATTATTTGTAACAATTTGCTTTTGAAAATGCAAAATAATTATATAATATAATTAAATTAATATAAGAATTAATATATATATATATTATAATAATAGTTTATAAAGTACAATATAATTATTATATAGCTATGGTAAATATTTTACTTTCTAATATACAAAAAATAGTATAAAATATCATTTAATTATTTAATAAGCTTTTTTTAAGAAAATATTTAATTGCAAAATAATTCAATAAATTAAAAAAAAAAGGAAGAAAAAAAGTTTGGAAAAAACATACGACTCGAGCTCTATCGGACTGGGTGGACGCAAGTAAGTAACACTTATGCAACTGAATCGCTGGAGTTAATTGAAACTTAATTATATAACAGCTAATTATGAATTTGAAGGCTATATTCTCCAAATTGACTGTACATTTGGCGCTGAATACCCTGAAGGAATACTACTATTAAACAAAGTCTCGTCCCAATAATTTCTTAGTCATGCTCTCCCTTGTAAAAGCGAAAATGATTGCATAATTTTCTGCTGTATACGTTATAACAACTCTTCAAGTAACTCATATAACATATTTTCATGTTTTCTCCAACTTAATTACTAGAAGTTCTTTATTTTTCTAAAGGACTCCACAAATAAAGAATAAAGGGACATCAAAGACTTATAAGTTGTGTTCTTCAACATCAAATGATTCGTAGAAGAACATTTCCTTCCAAGAAAGGGAATTTAATTAAGTTTAATTACGTATCAAAAGCTTCTTCCATAATTGGCTTGTTGTAATAGCGAAGAAGCTCTTCCACTACCTAAAGAGATGAAATTAAACATTTACGGAATCACTAAGCTTGTTTGATTGAAATGCCCTCTTAGAAATAATTTGCATTTTAATCCTTCTTTTTCCATTACCCATCCTTGAATCTCCACCCCATTGGTTTAATTACTCCCTTAAAAGACAAAGAAGGGAAGAGTCTCAATGACTTCAGTGTTTTGGAAACTATTCAATAGCTTTTTGGTAAAAGTTTTGTATTTTTTATAAGGATAATGAGTGAGTTTTGTTGATTTTGTCTCAAGTTGAACTGAATAAAGGATTTCTGTTCAAAGATTATGTTTAAAAGGATAAAAATGTTGTTTTTCTGTTATGCTTCTCCGTAATTGGTTAATAGATAAATAATTGGGATGTGCTCACATTGTATACTATGTAGTATATATATTTTAAGAGCTCTTGATTTTTATATATGTCTTGTTAAAATAGATATTTTCTAGCAACTTTTGGAAAGGAAATTATTTGTTATTTAATGTAAAAACTAATTTGTTTAAGGTATCCGACTACCCTAAAATTGTGAATTTTGCCAAAATTTGCCAAATGTTTTTATGGTTTTTATTTTATTGCCTTCTTATTAGTTTTATAAAAGTACCAAGTTTATTTTTTTTCGTTCACCCGAACCAAAACTACAAGTGTTTTGGTAAAAGTAGATGCCATTACTTTAAGCAAGATATCATACTTTAAAACAAGTTCTACTCGTAATGTGTTATTTTAAGTACTCAAACAGAATCAGCGATTGTTAAAAATGTTTTGAAAATAATTAGCTGAAGGTTTTTGTGTATGTTCTGTATAACAGTAGAAGGGCTTTAACGTTTAGATTTATCAATCATGGTTTATTACAAAATTTACGGTCCCTTATGTGAATATAATCTCTGTTTTTAAAGTAATTTCATATAATAACTAAGAAAAAGCGCTCCAGTTTTTGTCAAAATTAAAATATCTCTTATTCTGAAGGTCATTTAAAAGTGAATAACATAGTAACACATAATTGAAAAAGTGAAAATGTGTTCATAAACTTCATACAGAATGGGTCCCATTTATTTATTTTTTGTACATTTTTACCAATTTTTCCCACATTTTAGTAATAACAATTTCTTTTTCTCTTTTTAATTGTAGCATATTTTCTTAAACCGTACTAAACAAATCTAAAAACAACAACAACAAAAAACCATATTTCCATTTTTTTTTTAAAAAAAGTTTTTTTAAGTAGTCGGATACCCTAACATGCTCTGACGAGAAATAATTGAATTTTAGATTGTTTATTAACTTTGCACTTCAAATAACGTGAAATATGTTAGTCATAACGGATCTCACAGTTTTAACTTCATTGAAATGATAAATTAGCATCCCACACTCTACAATTGTACACCACTCCAACGAAAGATCTTTGAGCCTCGAAATATTAAACATTCACCAGTCATTTAAAACGTTGAGTCTTCTATGGAACTATGACTGAAATTCACAAATCGAGAAAAATATATTGGTCATGAGTCCTCGAACATGTCTATTGATGTATTAAAGTGATTCGTGTATTTTGGAATGTTTTTGTAAGCTCATTAGAATTTAGAACAAAGGATTATTTTTTTTAAAATTTGATATTGGAACATGCATAAAACATAAAGGGAATATTTTAAAATAAAATACAGAACCGCCATTATTTTTTTAAAACTGTACTTATATTTTTTCAACAATACATTTATTATACACATCTACATCACATCTATTACAAGACTACATTATAAGCCGGTTTACGAATTTGCTTAGTATTAGTTTCGAAAGATTTACTGTTTGTTGATTTCTTCACTTAATTCATTTAAGGTTATATATTTTCATTTCCAAGTTACTCTTTGTGTGATTATTGACTTACAAGTTCTGAATTATCTCTTGTCTAGCATGCATGCTAGATATTTTAAAAAGGAAATTTAAATTGCTTAAATCTCCCTTTTTGCTTAGAATCAGTAATAAATTCTATTAAATGTGCAGTTTTCAAGTACTGGAAAATTATTTTATAATTTACAATGATTTACAAGTTTTTTTAAAAAATTAATATTTATATATTCGTTATATTATCACGAAAAGGAATTTGTAATTTAAACATAAAATATTATCAATGTTAATATATTTTAATTGTCTTTATATAGCATAGCAAAGATTAGTCTACAGAAAAAATGGCTTAAAACCTGTAATGAATTTCTTAAACAAAAGTTTATCCAATTTTTAAAACAGAAATTTGTCACTTAAGTCTTCAGAATTTCGAGAACAAAAAAGGAAATCAAAATTATTAAAAATTCAATTAAGGGTGATATTGCAGTTTGAAATCATCATAGAGCTTCGACATGATGGGCATTTGAAAATAGCTCATGGAATACATTATAGGTTTCCTTGAAGTTTAATTACAAAACTTATTAAAACTAGCCCTTTTCAATTGAGTAAGTCTTCATAATTTAATTATATTTGCTTCTCCAAATGTCATCTATAAGATTTATACATGAAATAGATATATAACTTATTTTTAATATACTAATACACTTCAAATCTTTCATTTGAAACCTAAGGAATCCTTTACCCGTGTTTATTCCTCAATAGCACTTAACATTTTTGAAGCAGCAACATGAGCCTGATATAGGGAAAAGTAATGTGATTCAACATATTTTAGCAATTCTACGTTGCATATAACTAAGTGAAAAAAAGTGACATCTATTGCATAAAAATTATTTTTTTCCTTCTCTTTTTAAATATAAAGTAAGTAAAAAAAACCCAAAATGCTTCTAAATCTAGCCCTAAAAATATTTTTCTCCATTCGAACTTTAATAGAATTTTCATACTCTCCTTTATTGGCCCGGTATAAGATTTTTTTTCAGTGTCAATTTCTCCATTGCTTCAGTCCCTTTTCAACGAAGAAAAAGTTCTCTATGAAAATACGAATGGAAGCTTGTTATTCTACTGGAAAAAGAAAAAAAAATAGTTCCCGTTTGGGAATGGAAAGAGCCATTTTCTACATACAATCCAAAAGGAAAAGTACCTCACTGAATAGGGCTCGACCGAAAAACCGGAATGTGTTATATATGAATCAGAAAATATAGGGAGAAAGGGCATATCTTATTGAGTAAACTTGTTTTTCATGTAAAACCACATGCACGATATTATCTAACGAGAGTATGTGAAAATATTTTTGCATGCAAATACAAAATATTCTTTTTTTTTCGTGATAAACAGAACTGTAAATTTTCCTTATATCCTGGTGAGATTTTCTTTTAAAAAAAATAAAACCGTAATATTTCTCTGAGAGAGTCTCGGTTCCTTCTCTTCAGCAGAAAATAAAAAAATAAGTGTAAAATGCTTCTAAAGTTATGGAAGTCATTTTTTGAAAGGTTATTCAAATCTAATCTTTACCGATGTTTGGAAAATATTCTAGACTAAATAGCATCCGAAGAAATGTTTCTAAGAGAAATTCATGCAACATATATCATGAGTTTGTGAAATAGAACGTGCAACTAACATTGGAGAAAAAGTAGAATAAAAAAGCAGCGGTAAAAATGTTTCTTATTATGTGGAAAGGTATTCATTTTTACAATATAATGTTTTGGAATAAACCAAATACTCCATTACACTTCAACTAATCAGAAGACATATAACTTTAAATTGTATCAAGTTTCCTTTTTATAACACTGGGAATGTATTTCAAAGAAAATTTGATAGTATGGAAAAAATAAAGAAGAAATAGTTATAACGATACTTTGTTTGAAAATAAAGGTATAAAGTCGTAAAGATTAAATAAATTTTAATTGGGGGCTAAATACATTATACCTGCATTGGATTTATAAATCGCTTAAAAGAGCAATAATGCAATTTTTAGATAAAAAAAATTCTGTTTAATATCAGACAATTACTATGTCTACTTGAATTCTAAATAACTTTTCAAAATGAGCAATTATAATATTTTGTTTTTGATTCGGCACACACACACACGATATAGCTTAGGAATAAATAATATATCCAACCAATCAATAGATAAAATTACGATAAGTGGAACCTGGATCATAGGACCTATTATAAATCTAAGAAAAAAAGTCTATGGACCAAAATTTAAAATATTATATTCACTAAAGTTTTAGCAGAACTAGGGATTCGATGTAGGGTTAAGCGTGCTCTATAGAACTCTAATTTTATTTACAACAGAAAATTTTTCCGAGGCAATATAAAATAGGGAATGGACAAAAACCAAAATAGTGTGTAGCAGTTAAGTCTAAAATTTACACATGTATTCGAATAGTTTGCTAATTCATGAATATGACGAATAGAGGGGGGGGATGGAAAATTGTATATACAACTCCTGTTCGAAAAGTATCCGACCTTGAATTTTACCGCACACAGTACAGTTTTTTAAACGGCACCATTGAACAGAGAAAGGTGACAACTTAATGCACATGCTTTAATTTTTTCCCACCGTTTCATGATACCAATCGTTAATTGCGGATAATCGAGTAAGGTGCAGTTATACCAGAATTCGTCGGATTTTTATTTCCATAAAGATGACTAAACGGCTTGAAAAAAGGTATTATATCAAATTTTTTGTCAAAATCTTGGTGATTTTCAAAGTGAAACAATTCATAAAATTCAATAAGTGCTTGGAAACAATGCTATAGGGGTTCATTTAAATTAAAGAGGGGTTTAACCGATTTATAAAAGTGATTGCATATCAGTAGAGAGTAACCAGCATTCTGGGAGGATACAAAACACTCGAAACGCAGCTGTTGTTCGAAAGGTGGAAAATCTGATAATTTAAGATCATCGTGTAACTATACTTAACTGCTGAACAAGTTGAGATCAGTACAGGTATATCAGCACATTGTATTTTGTGTGATCATGCTCAGAGTGGTTGCGAAATTTGTCTCCAAAATTTTGTTGGTGGACAGAAATCTATCTATCAACTAAAACTATCTACAATATTGGGCACTATGAACGCTAAACCTGGCTCCTTGCGACTTCCAACTATTCTCGAAAATGAAAATGCCACTAAAAGGACATTGTTTTCAGAGTAGGGATGAGATAAGGCAAAACGCGATGACGGAGTTAAACACCATTCCAAAAGAAGCATTCCAAATGTGTTTTCGGCAGTGGAAGGAATGCTCGGCTAAGTGTATGAAGGTGTAAGGAGCCTACTTGGAATACAAAGAGGATTATAATCCCGCAAAGTAAATAAGATAATTTTTTTTCTGGCCAAAAGTCGGGATGCTTTTTTTTGAACAGACCTTGTGTACATAATATTTTTTGATCGTGATAGTCGAGTTGTCATCATTTGGAGGGATGTGGTAGAAAAATTAAAAGAATCGATTTTGTTGATGACTGTTACTTTCAAGGGATTTACTTTAAACTGATTACCTGTGGGTTCCCTGAAATTCGACTTTAATAGCTGATCTGAAAATGAGTCGGTTTTCGTGGTCAGTTATCAGGCGGGCTTTCTTCATCTCATTAATAATTTGACATTTATTTGGTATTTTACTGGAGAAAGGCCACCACCCATTCCAATCAAATTTCGAATTGTAGGCCTGAATCTAGCAATAAATACTGAGTGGAATAACGAAGATTGTCCCTTTAAATTTGACCGGGTAATAAAGACTTTATGTCAGTGCTTCTCAAAGTTTCAATATTCGCGATCCAATATTCGATCATAATTTTCATCACATTCCCCTCATAAAATAACAATGCAATGAATTCTGTAATACTATACATTGATGCTAAAACTACGGTACGATTTAACCTCGTAAGTAACACCAACTTATATGAACGTCTCACTCAACCAAAGCAATAATTTCCCCGAACGTATATATACATCTTTTTGAAGTACGATTTATTTTTGTGCACTGCTGTCCATAAAATTATTCCGAAGATTTTGGAATGCTATAAAAGTACCTTGACAATGTGTTTGCAAAGGATTTACTTATTTCAGATTATTTACTATTCTTTATTCCTTCCCCCTCCCCACAATACATTACATACTTGCGCCTACGTGGAAAACAATAATTAAGATATGAATTATAAACCGTACGAATTATAAAGATAATTTTTGTATATATTTTATGTATGACAATCCCATGGGGTACAATGGAAATTATTAAACTTGTTCTTAACTTGGTATTGTTAAATTAATTATAAAATACATTATGTAGCACTGATACATTTATAAGTGTAAATGTGCGTTTTATTTTTTAGTATGTCAGAATGTATTTTGTTTGTTTACTTTCAGTAAATTAATAATTTTTAAACAATTTTTTGTTTTTGACTTTTCAATATGCTCGTGCCCTCCTCGAAGAGTTGACACGCCCCCCAAAAGGGGCGCACTCCACAGTTTGAGAAATGCTGCTTTATGTGAAAGGAGATGGACGCAAGGTAAATTAGATTCAATATCAACTATTTTCCTCTTAATTTTGCGGTTAAAAATTAGGAGGTTCTTTTACCATGACTGAATGTAGTCCAATTTATTGCTACATATTTTATCATCAAATTTATCTTGTCCCCCTTATTATTAAAATACATCCATCTCTTCCAACCTTAATGCTCTAAAAAAACTACAGTATGATTGAAATTTAAATCTTAAATATTTGGAGATTTTTTTTTTTTGAAAGCGCTGATTTATCTTTTGAGCAAATTAATGTAACAATAACTATTTACGACACATATTTTCAAAATTTCAATAATAATTATAATCGTCCCCCCTCCAAGCAACAACAAAGTACTAAATGCAATAATAATGTAACTTTGCCACATCAATGTTTAAATACGATTTTAATTATGAAACGTACAAATTATCAAGATAAGTATTAAATTTTGCATATGACAAGTCCAGGAGAGTCATTTGTAATTATTTAACGTTTCTTAAGTAGACATGGTACGACTTAAGCAAAAAATTTTAATTTACAGGTTTTCAAAAATTTTTTGTTTGTCCCCTATGTGTGTATACTATATAAAACAGATTTTGTGCTCAAAATTTCATAAAAAGTTAGACATTTAATTTTTTAAGGAAAAAACTTCAAATTTGTGAAGTGCATTTAAAATGCTACTCCTCATGCAAAAATTTACGTACACGTATTAAATTTGATTTACAAGTACCTCAAACTATGCATAATAAATGTTGATATGGGCGTTTAGATAACATGATTGGTATTCGTACAATACTTCTATTTATGAATGTGTATTGAAAATTCCTTAAAAAATGAACAAATTCTGAGTTCAATTATTTTTTTTAAAAAAATAAGTATTGCTTTGATTCAAAAATTCATACCAACTTTTGTTACATGTACTATTAGCAATAGGTAAGAAAAAAAATTAAAGCATTGGGCGCAATTGAAAAAATGCCTTAGCATTTTAAATGAAGACAAACTAGTTATTTTATCTTTCCGATATAAATTAGTTTAAAGTTTTGATTTGCCATAGGGATGTGAATAAAAACGAACACAATAGCTATCACAATTCTGTGTTTATTTTAGTTTAGAGCTTTCAAATTTTGTCAGGTTATAAAAATGCATCTATAGAATAATTTAAGCTAAAAAAATTAAATTTGATTTTTTGACCGATTTTTGTCAATTGAATCGTATTGTGTAATTACATTGATAATCGTACATTGATAAATTAATTATCAAACACATTGTGCAAAATTGATACATTTATTTGTATATTTTATCAGTGTAACTGCGTATTTTTTTATTGTGTCAGAATGTATTTTGTTTTGCTCCCTTTCAGTAAATTTGTAATTTTTAAATATTTTACTTCGCACTTTTTTATATGCTTGCGCCCCCCTGGGGAGTGTTCCATTGCGTGAGAAACGCTGATTTACAATATTAAAAATGGAACTCACACACGCACACAAACAGTCATATCTGTGTGCATATAATGTAAAGTATATATTAGTGAATCCTATATTGGCTTTAGCAATGACTCTAATGAGCTTTGACAACAAATCATCATTTAACGAATATTTTTGCTTGAAGTGGCTTTCATCCTTCCCAGTCTCAAAATTGCTTTCAATCCAAAGTTTGAAATGTTAGTCTAACTATATTATTGTAAGTTCCAGAATCCGGTAATCCCAGATGAAATCCTTCAACAAAAGCATCCTTTCTGTCATCCCATCTGAATTGTAATGACTGACTAGGCCTAATTGTTCTATTAAAGTCTACAAAGAGCGCGGAGCTGTCATTTATACATATATGTTACAAATTAGCCTCTTCACAAGAACGGAGAAGTAGTAAATTGACGTCACGTTAGTTTAACGAGCATTTAAATGGAAAATGCCCGGATAACGGCTTCAAGGGGAGGGGGAGTAGTTGAGATCGGATTTCAGGCAGGATAAAGTGATGAAAAGGATCAGGAATGCATTCGACCTTAGAAATAATTTTCGCTGAAAAGGGTCTGTTATGTCGGGCTGTTTAGTGATGCTTTGGATTTACATTTTGAAATATTTAGTGAGAAAAGAGGTATTCTCGTGCTTGTGCTTATCGTAAAAGAGATTTAAAAGAGCATTTCGTGAACTTTTAAACGCTGTATGTGTGTGTATGCGTGACGACTGAAAATGGGTTTGTGAGTTGGAAATAGCTGGTTTCTTAAGTAAAGCCTACGTGAATATAGAATTTATAACAATTATGATAGCTAAAGGTTGATTGCTTATGCCTTAATGAGAAATGCTTGGTTCATTAGATACAGTCACGGTATATGTTCCAAATTTAATGTTTCATTTAAAACCGTAATATTTTTATTAGTTTTGGTGGTACTAGATTGATTCTTGAGATTTTTAGATAGCCGTATATCTTTTTTGACTAAGATGCGTTTAAAATTATAAAATATCGTCTGATTTGAGTTTGCGGTATGTTTTAAAATATAAGTTTCTCTTTGGTCATAAATACTGCATATTACGGCGTATAAAGTGCACTTTAAACACAAAAGTCAAAATTTACGCCAGTGCACGTGATACAATGTAGGATAGCTTTAAAAATAAAGAGAAGATAAGTATAAGCAATTAGATTTCTATATGACAATATTGTTTCTTTAGAAGAAATGACATGCAGTAAAATAAATCCAACGCGAAAACGCTTCATGCAAAATATTGGTTAACTTGAAATAATACAACGGTCAGGACAAACTACATTTTCTCTCTTAACACGAAACGAAAATCCTTTAGCACGAAGATATTTCCCTTTTAGAAATAAAGAAAATAGGGAAAACAGCAGCGATTTAAGAGAGATATGAAATGAAAGAGAAATGGTTTCGTAAATATCCTCGGAATAGCCTGTTACACTAGTCAAATTTGTTTATCTAAGATATTTTTGTTCTCCAGCGCTAATAATTTTTGAATTTCTAATGGACTGCCGATTAGTGTTTTACAATTGCAGGCCTATTACAATTACCGGAAGCTGGAATCTCTTTTTAGTGCAGCTCCCTATAGGCGGATACCAATCGCCGCAAGTAATTTTGACACCTAGTTTCCTCCCCAGATTTCCTGACAGTGCAAACCTGTACTAGGATTTAATTTTGCCAAGAGCAACCAAGCCAAAAAATACACTAGATATAATCATACGACATGGTGGCTGTCGATTTTTAGCATCATGAAAATTCACCGACTTGGGCCTGGGTCGAACCCGCAACTTTAGGTACAGAAGGCCAGCGAAAATCCTCAAAAAAGATATCAAAAATCCTCAAGCTCAAATTATGCATTTAAGGTATCCGACTACCCTAAAATTGTAAATTTTGCCAAGAACTGACAAATATTTTTATGATTTTACTTTATAGGTCATCTTATTAGCTTTATAAAAATACATAGTTCATTATTTTCCGCTCAATGGAACAAAAACTATAATTATTTTAGTAAAAACAAATGTCATTACATTAAGAAAGGTGTGTCATACACTTTAAGAAGTGTTTTACTCGAAATATGTTTTTTTGAAAATACTCAAACAGGGCCAGCAATTGCTAAAACAGTTTTGAAAGTAATTAACTGAATTTTTTTTGTATGCTCTGTATAATAGTAGAACTGTTTTAACCTTCCGTTTTATCAATCACTGTTTTATTACAAAATTTATAGCCCTTTATGTGAATATAACCACTGTTTTTTTAAGCAATTTCATGTAATAACAAAGATAAAGTGCTCTAGTTTTTGTAAAAATTAAAATATCTCTTATCCTGAAAGTCACTTCAAAAATGAATAACATAGTAACACATCAAAATTGAAAATCTGTTCATAAACTTTTGGTACAGAATGGACCACGTTTGTGTTATTTTTATCAATTTTTACCCATTTTTTATCCTTTTAGTCATAATAATTTTTTTCTCTTCTTAATTTTAACATACTTTCCTTAAATGAACTGAACAAATCTAAAAAATAACAAAAAAAAATCTCTATATCGCAATTTTTTTCAAAAAAAGTTGTCGCAACCAGTCGGATACCTTAATGTATTCTCTTATTTCTTAAATATTTTACTGATTTTGTCGTACATATTCTTTTGTTTAACACTGAAAACTACTGTCATAAATTATTTCACATAGTGTATTATAGATGACTAAAATTCTTTTCAACTTATTGTATTGTTAGTATGCCGCCAAATTTTGAAATTGTAAAAAGTGTACCACAACAAAAATAACGTTGAGATCTAGGGCTTTTACAAATATACATTTTCCCTGAAACCCTTTCTTCAAAATTTTCATCCATCACAGGTTTTATGTAATCGTCATTACTGAGATATTAACACTAAGAAACTGTAATTTCCTTGTTAATTTCTTTAAACACTTAATCACTCTCTGTCAGGGTACAGTTTTCTCTTCAAACTCCTCATTCCCATTACAACAGCAAGAAACATACCCAGCATCCAATCAGGACTCCCCCACTCTTAAAACCACATCGCAAGGATACCATTTGGTTCAGAGTAATATGTCATACTTTGTTAATGTCTGCTCGACATCTTTTGGTAAGTCTGGTCGAGCGGAAAATGAAACTAGGATTCCCAATCCTGTGTCTTGGGACTGCGAGAGGGGGTACCAGCGGGAAAAAGATAAATTGAAACTCATTTTTCGAAATAATGTCAGCTGTCACGACCACTCAGTGACGAAGAATCCCGCCTTTGGAACTGTTAAGTTCGAACTGCGCCAGACGAAAAGTAATGGAGTTTCCCGCTCCAAGAATAATTCGAGAGGACTTCGATTCTTCTATTGAAGCCTTTTTTTTGTTCGAAAAATCCTAATATCTAGCAAATCTTTGGGATTTGTAGATATAAACGATTTGTAGTGAGTTTGTGATATAAGTAGAGAACCACGGAGTGTGCCTGAAACATTACACAATGTTTAGCTGGTACATGAGCATTATTTAGAAATATTGTTCAAAGAGAGAGATTTCAGTTATTCAATTTTTTTTAACCTTTATAAGGCCACTATACACTGATAAAATATTTTTGGCAAATAGCTTTCATTTTGGAAAAGAAATTCATTTAGCTCATTATTTAAAATTTATTTGATTTTTAAGACAGTATTTTGTTGTTGTTGAAAGTGAGTCTACTGAGAGCTATTTAAAAGTAGGAAATCTTACGTTTTGCATTTCTTTTTATGTCGCAGTACACACATGTTATTTCTCTCTTTATATATATATAAATGGATGTTTGTATATATTCTCTCAACAGATCACTATTAAAATTGGCATGTATATGTACTTTGTGTGGAGGGTTTTGTGCTATCCTATTTGTTGCATTTTCCCACCAGATGGCGCTATAGCATATCGTTTTCTGCACCGTTCAAAGTGGGTAGGTATACTTTCACTCAACTAAATTATTCACTCTAATTACGATTTCTGCGAGTACAGTAAAAATAATTATAACCAAAAAGGATTGGGTGACTCTGTCTTCCCGCACGGCTATTAAAGTTTGTTTGGAGTGCGCGTCTGCTCCTCGGTTAAAAAAGTTCTATTTTTCATAAAAATTTCCATTTTCGGATTATTATATCTACAGATTTGAAATTTGACAAGTGCACCTATTTGTTCAATAAAGATCTATGAAGAACGGGCTTAACGGAAATCCACTCCCATGGGGAGTTGTGGGGGAGTATAGATACAAAGGAATACCCGTTTTTTAACTTCTGACCTGATTTAAATTTGGTAAGCAATTTCTTGAATTGAGACCCGTTAAGAATGGATTTTCCGGAAATCTATTCCCAAGGGATGTGTTGAAGGGTTAAGGGGCTTTATACATAAAAATTACGTTATCTTAGCTATTAGACCTAGAGACTAGAAACTTGGTAAGCATTTTTCTTTGGTTGAGTAAAGATGTGTTATGAATGGTTTTAACGGAAATCGACTCCAAAGGTTAAGAGGGTTAAGAGGCATATAGTTAAAAAAAACTATCCGCTTTTGATTGAATTGGAACGCATGCAATTTTTGCTGCGTAGAAATCCTCTAAGATAGGTTTTTATGGAAATCGTCTGCCAAGATGGATTACGGGAGCGTAAAAAATAGAATTTAGATTTATAAATTCAAGTCTTTTTTTTAATTAACATGCGAGAACTATTCGAATGTCTTTCAATACGAATGAAAGCTTAACGGTAAGGCATACACTTAAAAGCAGAATATATACAAATATGCATTGAACATCATACAATACCCAGCGAAGCAGGTGAGTATCGGCCAGTTTATTTAATATTCAACATATTAAAAATTAAGGGAACTGCAATTGTTTTATGATATTCATTGTTATTAAAATTGATATTCAAAATCATTTGTATTCATTGCTATAAATTATCTTTCTAAATCTACATCAACTTAAAAACCACAAAAATACATATATTGGTGTAATTTGAAATCTGGAAGTAATACATCTCAATAGTCGTACTACAATTCGAGAATGTTAAGTACGACGGACATTTCAAAGGAATTATTCTTAAAACAATGTAAGTGAGCTGCAACTATCATTAAATTATACTGTTTTCAAATTTACTAAAAGTTACAATATTAGCTACAATAGATATATTGCAACACGCAAAGTAATTTTAAATAAATTAAAACTTCATAAAATTTTATTTAAATTTAGAAAATTAAAGTAAACGTATAACAATCATAATAACCTTTTTAAAAAGCTAGACATATCTTATGAAACAAACCGGATATTATTTTATAAAAACCATCCATCTGAATTTATAATGTTATATTTTGATAGTAACAACAAATGGTCTTACATTTTAAAATGAAGGAAAATAACAGAATGATATTTTTAGCTGAGATAAGCCCTGTGCTGTACATTTCCTACTCCAGTAAAGTCATTACACGTCCAAAAACTTTTATCTTGTTTAGAAATATGAAATGACATCGCCTCAGTGACTTGCGCTTAAGCTGACAACAGTAATTACTGAAAAGGAAAAATGGAAAGGCTTTAAGATATATATTGTTATGACATTCCCCTTGAAGGTCATTGTGTTTTTTCCTAGTTTGAGTAACACATTTGTCATAGATATAATTTTAGTTGAATAGAAAAAATGAATTCGCATATTTTCTGAAAAGTTTTATTTATTTAAAAACAAAATTTTTCTTATGTTTCAGGCATTTTGTAACTTGATATGAAAAGGAAAATACTTTGTTGTCCTACTTAAAAGTCAAGGCACAAAAACTGGAATTAAGAAAATAATTGAAAGAAACAGACACAATTTGTATACTTGAAAAAATAAACTCAAAAAATTTGTTCCAAGATTTTGATGGCAGATTTCTGAATTTAAAATGACGCAAAGATAAAAAAAAAAATTCGATATTAAAAAGGAATTCGTTTTCTAAAATGAATTGAAAAGTGATGATTTAATATTTGAATCGTAAAAAAGTACTTCTGATAAAAAAATACCATGGAATAATGTCATAAATATCTTTCTTAAAAGTCATAACGCAAAACTGAAAAATCAGAAAATAATTCGTATGAACACACAGGATCTATATACTTGAAAAAAATAAGCTAAAAAATATGTGTTCCATGATTTAATGTCAAATTTTTGAATTTAAAGTGACGTAAAAATAAAAAAAAATATTCAATGTTAAAAAGTTATCATTTTCTAAAATATATTTAAAAGCAGTTCCATAATTGAGTGCAAAAAAATAAACTTATTTCTGGTTTTTAAAAATCATAGAATGTCATTCATTTAAATGATTTTACAATTTTTTTTTATTTTCAACATTAAAGGAGAACTATAAGCTAGGATTAAATGCTGCTTCTAAGTGTAACATAAATATTAATTTCTTCGTGTCGGTGTTAAGACTTGATCATTTAATGAAAGTTTAGCGAGAAAAAATATCAAATTCTTGATGTGGTACAAATTCTAGAATTTAAGAATTTTAATTTTTAAGAGTTAATTTTAATTACTTAAGATTATTGCAATTGAGCATAAAAATAAGCATTTAAAAGAATAGTATTAATTTGTAATAATATCTCAAAAACTAATTTTTAAAACTGTTTTTAGAGCACGAAATTTCATTCATAACATAAAGCATTTTTTGAATGGTAAATAGAAATAAAAGAAAAAAATTGTTTTAAGAATTTGATTAATTAAATACTTTAAAAAAGCAATGTGTAATTTTTTATGCATTGTTATTATCAACTCACTTTTTTCATAGCAGTATAAAAAATTTAATCATGCTTTATCATTTATTTAATACCTTTCCCAACCAAATATAATGTACAAGCTTAGTTTCTAGTGTTATTTGACCTATACCGACTTGATATATTCTATTAATTGCTTTGTTTTTTTTATATTTATGACGTATTAGATGTATAGATTTATTTAGATGAATATGTAAAAAATTTATATTAAAAGTAACATATCACATTTTGAGTTATTTACATATCCTTAACATTGCTGAAAAAGAAATTCACTGATTTTTTTTCTAAAATACAGTAATGCCTCGACTTACGTGAACTCGGATTATTCGCGATTTTTTAAAATCTCGTTGATTATCATTTTATTTATTTATTTTTCATCGTTGAAAATCAGACTGAATCAGTATCAGAGCCTGAAGAAATCGGAAATATGATTGAAGAAGATGCCAATCTTGCTAGGAAAATAAATTTATAAGTGAAAAGGGATGACATTCAAGAACTGCTAGATTTCCACAATCAGGAGCTGACAAGCTCATATAAATGCATGGGCAAGAGGAAGACGTTGAAGAACTCGAGTTTTTAGAGTTAATTAATCAGAAAATCGAATGATGGAAGGTAATTTGACAGAATAACTCAGTTTAATTGAAAAAGAGTTACAAGTTTTGGAAAATACTTACCCCATCGAAGAGTTCATTTTTTAAGCAAAAGAAGGAATAAAAAAATATTAGTATGCTAAGAGAAAATTTGCGGAAGAAAAAATATGTTTGAGCCGGCAGAATACTTGATAGACTTTATGTGAAACCTTCTACATCAAAATAACTTCTGTTTTTCGATTCTGTACTTGTGTAACTTAGGATTTTATTCAACTCTTTTCTTTTTGTTCTAACTTAATACATTCCTTTTTCATATCCGTTCCCCACTAAAAATAATTTATGTGTATTTATATGGGAAATTATACCCTGTAATGCGAATTCGACCTACGTGGTTATCATTTATTCCAACCTACCTTGTAAATTCAGGTTATTATTGTATAGCGATGTATATTTAGAAGTAAATATAGAAATATAGGGTGCAGGTATACATGCTTCGAAATTTCGATTTTCGAAGAAACGTAATTTGTGTTTTTTATTCAAAAATGCATTTATTATTATTTTTCAAATGTTTTTAAAATTAATCTGTTGTTAATTTTTTGTGATTTATGTAAAAAGGGAACTTAAATTACATCTTACATACAATGTTAAGTTAAAATTGATTTAATAATAATTATTGTATGAATATTTTTAAAATGATTGTGTACCAAATTAGTATCTTTAGCGTATACATAATGTACTTATCAACAAAATATATTAATTTTCGAAATTTTTTAAAAATTTTTACAAATGTAATTTTAAAAGATAAATATCTTTAATAATTCATTTTTTTTTCGTATGTACTTAACTTTTATATTTAAAGTTATTTCCATTTTTCTTTGAAATAGAGTTAATATATTTCTTTTTGAGGAATCTAATTGCAAATGGAGTATTATAAATGCAATCTTACTATATTAGTTAATAAACCAGAAACTAATTTCATAGACAATTTCAAAACTGTGATATATTCGAAAGTTTTATTACAAGTCAAAAGAATAGCTGAAACTAATGTAAATATTTTTGCTTTTCAAATAAAAGAGTAGCAAGTTCTTTTTTCAAAACACTACACATGCAAAAAACATTGTTATAAGATGTAAGACTTGAAATGAGAAAGAAATAGTGACTTTAGTTAATCTTTTCTTTCAACTAGTTTCTTAGAACTTTAGAACGAGGCAACGTTTTCCAACTTTAATGTGTATTACTATCCTCCAACGTAAGGAAAAAGCCTTTATCTTAAACATCCCAACCACAAGTATTTCTAAGCCTCCATTCTCATAATGGATCAACCACTCTGATCTAAGTCATCAGAGACACTGGTGGAATCTAATGGATATGAAAGCTTAAGAGTGTAGAGACAGCAAAAGCTCCGTCTCCTGATTGGGCCATCAAACTTAGACTGAGTTTCAGTTGCCCATTGGGAATTCTGCAGTGGAAAGTGAGCAAAGAAATTCATTCTCATTCGCTAGCCGTTTTCATTCTTTATTGGTTTATTTTATCTTTTTTCTCTTACTTTCCTTTCAGGACATTTTGTATGGAAATTGTTCTTTTTTTTTCATTTTTGTTTACCTCAAGGGTTTACGTAATTGGAATCAGCGAAATGAACTCTGATGTTCTTGTATATGATTACGCAAACTGGATTATATAAAAAAATACATGTGGAAACAGTTGCAAAAAATACCGATTACGTTTTCTTCTTTTTTTAATGCTATGATTTTTTTTTTCGTTCGTGAAGAAGATTTGTCTTTTTCTCCCTTGTTAAAACTACTGCAGAAAGATAAAATTAAACATTATGAAAGACTGAAATAGTACGGTAAAAAATAAACGGTACTGCACATAAGTTTATCAAATAAATCTCGTAACCGTGATTTTATTCTGAGTAAATTTTGAATCAAAATATTTAGCTAAATCTCACATTTAAATACATAAATATATACGTTTGTATAAGAAAATAAATGCTCCTATTTTAAACTACATGGTGCAGCAAATAAACTCGGACTAATGTCTTGCCTCCTAGAATAATTAACGAATTTTCTTTTAATTGGTTTTTTCATGTTTGTTTACCCACCACTTTAATAATAAAATATGTTTTAATACATTTCTTACATTGAACTTTGTTTTATGTGTTTTTGATAATGTCGAGCAAAAGGTCTTCTATTTTAGAGTTGTTTCAGCAAGGGAAAAGGCAGTATGAAATCGTTCGTTTGCTTAATGAACATCTGCAAACAGTGTTTGATGCAATCTGCCATTTCAAAGAGCTTTGCAATGTTGGTCGAAGTCAGAAAGTGGGCGAAAACACACTATAAACACTTCAAAGAATCGTAAGATCATCGAAAAGAGAAGAAATCTGAGGGTTTCCAGTAGACAGATTGCTCGTGACATGAGAATAAGTGACAGATTGGTGAGGCGAACAGCAAAAACGGAGCTTGGACTGAAGCCTTATAAGTTACGAAACTCTCAGCTTCTCACTGAAAAAAAAAACTCGTACAGTCCGAAGATCCTGAAAACTTTTGAGGCGGGCCGCAAGACAGCGCTGAGAGAGATTCCTCTTCACTGATGAGAAGCCCTTTACGGTTCAACACGATCATAATTCCCAAAACGAGAGAATCTGGTCTGTGGACGCTCCAAGCACCTCGGCAATTTTTGAACATCGCAATATCCAAAGTCTGTCATGGTCTGGAGCAATATTTGCGCAATCTGGTACACTTTTTGATTGATTTTAACGCCCTTTTACACTAAAACCAAAGGTGTTTTGCCACCAAAGGGCAAAAAACCTTTGGTTTTAGTCGAAGAGGGCGTTAAAATCAATCAAAAAGTGTACCAGAGGGACATTATTGAAGCTGTTGTACTTCCGTGAGCCCAAACGCATTTCGGAAATACAAATTGTACATTTCAACAAGACTCTGCACCAGCTCACAAGGCCAAAAAGACACAAGAGTGGTGGAAGGTGAATTTTCCAGACATGATATCATCTGAAGAGTGGCCATCCTAATCGCCGGATATTAATTCCATGGATTTCAGTGTATGGTTCATTTTGGAGACCAGGACCTGTACTAAGCCACACAAAACTTTGTACTCTCTAAAGCAATCGCTTCTACAGGAATGGGATAGGCTAAAGGTAAAAGATTTGAGGACCATTGCTGAAAATTTCTGTAAGCGTTTGCGCCTCTGCATTGCTACAAACGGCGGTCACTTTGAAACCAATTAAATTTATTTATAAGTATGAGTGTACTCTTATTTTATTTGTTGTATTTTGTTAGTTTCTTAATTTTAAAAAAGTTATATAAAAATTGTTTATCCGGGTTTTTTGTTGCACCCTGTATTTAGATCTTGTCAGAAACTTGGACAAGGGCATAAAATGATGAAAATACTCTTTTGGTGTCTTTGAGCTTCTGATCCCTACAGCCATTTTTGTAGAAACTCAGGTTGATGGCATTTGGCACAAATTCTCAAATTTAGATCTCTATCGTGCCATCATGTCTTCAGGGAAACAGACGTTTTAAAACATATAAAATACTAGGTAATTATATAAGCTTGTAGCGTTATTAGAATGAACAAAGAACGTTCAACACAGACAATCTTTTTGGCCAAGCAACACGGACTAGGGTTCGATCGAACCTTAAGACGAGTGGATAAGAGTGACGAATGGAAGACCATCGTCAAAAAACAAAAGAAAGGTCAAGAAGAAAATTATAGAGAATTCCAAGGCCCACCCCAGGCTGTTTCTTCATTGTAGGAGATCCCTCTTACAAACTATTACACGGCGAATTTTTTATTTTTTTTTTGCAATGAAGTAAATCCTAGAAATAATTATTTAAGAAAATCCAGTTTCTTATCGAAAATTTTTTCACGGAAATGTATAACATTCATAAAACAAATATTCTATCAGCATTGGTTAAAATACAGATTCCAGTAAACTTTAGGCAATACAATTCTGTATCTCCAAAATATCATGAACATCAAAACGCTTAAGCCAACGTTTCCCCAAGTGTGGGGCGTGCCTCCGTAGGGGGGCGTGAAAACTCCAAGAGGGAGGCGCGATCACATTGAAAAGTTGTAAACAAAAGATTATTTTGAAAAATTATTAATTTACTGAAAGTAAACAAACAGAATACATTTGACATAATAAAAAATACAATACACATTAATTCTGATCTAATAAACTTATAAATACATCAGTAATGCACGCAATGTATTTAATAATTAATTTAACAACACTCTTTGAACATTGTTAATAATTACCAGTGACCTCAAGGCTTGTGATATTTTAAATTATACACAAAAACTAACACTTATCTTGATAATTTGTACGGTTTATAATTAATCCTTAATTGCAGATAAAAAGTTATGCAATTTGCTCTCCAATGCCACCATTTTCCACGTAGGCATGCGTATGTGATGTATTGGGGGGGAGGGAGGAATAAATAAGCTAATCCTCAGAAATAAGTAAATTATTCGCATACACCATCAAGGTTATATGATTGCATTCCAAAGTCTACGAAATAATTTTATGGATAGCTGTGCACAGAAAAGATCGCACTTCGGAAAGACGTATATATACGTCCAAGGCAATGAACGCTTTGAGTGAACGAGACCTTTATATACGCTTGAGTGAAGTAGTATTGAATTCAATGCATTGTTATTGTTAGGAAGGGTGCGCGATGAAAATTATGATTTAATATTGGGTCGCAAACATTGAAAGTTTGAGAAGCACTGGTTTAAAACCTTTTTAATAAGTTAATAAAATTAATGCATTAAAAACTGGAAAGGTGTACAAATTTTAAAATTTCAATTTCTGCACCTTATGCCTATTTTTATACCTAGGACGTTGAAATCGATTTGACTTAAGCGTACGCCAATCTGCTTTAATTTTATTGTTCATTTTGTGAGAAAAATTCTTAAGTTTAGTTTATCCCCTACATTCATTATTTTAATCTGATTATACAACACTAACTTCTTATTTTTATTATTACTACATTATTATTATTTACCAGGTTTCACGTTTGATCCCAGCTAGAGACGAAAGATTTTCTGGATGCTAAGATCATAAAATGAAAAAGAATTCCTGCTTCAAAAGTTTTAGCATGAGATCCACTAGGTGGTGCCACTAACGAAATTGCTCTACACTTGAGAGACGTTATGTATGCAATGGTTGTGATGATGATGATGAATGCCCAGAGGAACCGAGCTCACCGAAGAGGGTTTAGTGCTACAATCCGATCCCTCAGGAAAAAAGAATCAAAGTTTATCTCGGAACAAACTCGGAAATCAAAGTTTACATTTTACAAAATTCTAGCTTTTTAAAATGTAAACTTTGATTTTTTACAATAAAGACTGGCGTGAGGGTGGTTGTTCCGAGGGATCGGATTTGAACTCTAAACTCTCTTCGGGTGAGCTCGGTTCCTCTGGGCATTCATCATCATCATCACAAGCCATTGCATACATAACCTCTCTCAAGTGTGAGAGCAATTTCTTTAGTGGCACCACCTAGTGGCATCTCATGCTAAAAATTTGACGGAGGAATTCATTTTCATTTATATGATCTTCGCATCCAGAAAATCTTTCGTCTCCAGCCGGGATCAAACCTGCAAAATGCAACCTATTTGAAAAAATATATATATTTAATGCGGCTCTCAATCCATAGTTGGATTTAATAATAAAAAAAACAGCCCTTTTGTTTACACAATTTATGAATGCTAAAAATACAAAACTAAGAGCAAATTTTTCTTTTCTTAAGAAAAATTATAAGTATTATCCTTTTTGAATTTGAGATTAGTTTTGGATTTCAAAAGGTGGTGCAACATAAAAATCAACTTCACCACGTCTTTGAAAGAGCTCTGTCATCTCATCCTAAGAAAGAGTAAACTTTTTCTGGTTCTAAGAAAGGGCTTCTAAAATATGCTTGGAGCCTTATAACTGAATCTATTTTTACAAAGCGGAAGACGTGCATTTCAAAATTCTAAAAGCAATTTTCCTGAGACTCCTGTTCTCTTTTATACTCATACTTTTATGTGACAAAAGAGACTATGCTTGAATGGTTTAGATAGGTGTTATATTTGGTTCATGTCAATAAAATTTAAATTTCTTATAAAAATAATATGGCTTCTAAAGTTGATAGATGTGTCAAAAATGAACGTGCCAATGATACTTCTAAAAATATATAAGTAGATTCTCTAACATACTTCAACTTCCTATTAACTTTCTTCAACTTTTTATTTCTTTTACTTACTGATTAAAACAAAAAAAAATATTTAAAAGAAAAATAAACTTTTAAAAATAAGTTCTACAGGAGGAACAGTTGTGGCGATACGTAGGTGTGATTTAATTCATTTTCACAACTTGAGTTTAGAGGGAATTTGCCACTATACTAAATTAGGGGATTGAGAATTTCTAATCTAAGATAGATTAGGTTAAATTAAACTGATTACTTGCACTTATTCACTTAGAGTTGATTGCTTTATTTTTATCATCCTAGGGTCTCCTCTTGTAGTTTAACTTGTGGTTGATTAGTGTGCTTGAATAGTAATAAAATAATAATTATTATGGAGTTCCTGGTCCCCCACACCCTTAGGTAGGCAGGACGGTGAAAGAGCGACTTCAAATGGAAGTCGCTCATAATATCCTCCAAACATAATTGGATGGCAAATTTAAGTATATTTGCTAGCTCTCTCATAAACATTAAAAATTCTTTCTTCATTCCATTGCATTTAGAATAATTCTTTTGTGACTTTTTCAGTTGTTTAACTTTTCTGTGTAGTTTATTAGTTATACTTTATATTGTTACGCTGTATTCAACTCACGTATTATATCATCTTCTCAGAAATTATGTGAATTAAATATATATAGAGATATATTATCTTCTATAGAGGCGTACATCATTATTATAACACTATAGCTGAAACATACAAAAACAGAAATGTAACATAAACAAGTTATTAGAATTTAGGAAAGATATATGTTCTGGATGATGTAGTTAGTGTTTTCAATCCTGGGATTTCGGATTACATTATCCAAATCCGGGATTAGATTGGGCTATTTATTAATATACTTAAACATTAACATGTTGAAATTGCATAATAAAACTGAAAGTATAATTAAAAATTGGTTTAAAGTTTTTTTTTTATATGAACAATCAAAACTTAATTCATCTTAAAAACAAATAAAAATAGTACATAATGAAATTTAAAAAAATCTCTCTTCATCTTTTTTGTGTTTCTGTATATAAGCTTTTGAAATAGGAACTTTGACAAAATATATTTCTAAATATCGCTTATATTATTGTTTAAGTATCGCAGTGAACCACTTAAATCTGTGCAAACTTTCTATATACTAGGGAATGAACTATGTATATTTTCTTTTATATACATCGCACAAAAACACATATTTTCACAAAGAAAATCCTACGCACATATTTCATAAAAAAATATAT
>BMAO01034638.1:0-28629 GCA_019973975.1 Trichonephila clavata
AGCATTCTCCTTACGACAAACAACGATCTTTGCAGCTGGCACATAATAAATAAAAAAAAACCATCCCATTTCCACTCCCCCCCCCCCCAAAGAGAGTGTTAAAGGATTCGCTTTTGAGAGTTCTGGTATTTTGCTTAGATTTGATAAAACGAAATTTGCATACTAGCTATGTAAAGATATTTAAATTTATGTGTTCAATAACCCACAATTTTCTAAAAAAAGTTATTGCATATTTAAAAATACTATACAAATATCAAAAACTCATAATTTGATTTAAAAAATATTTTAATACCACTAAATGCTGAACATTATACTAACAGTGAAATTTTGAATGTGAAAAAAGAATGTTTAAGGGAATCACACCTTTCTCTTTATAAAACAAAAATACGTTTTAATCAATACGATTTAGATTTTTTCAGAGATCGTAGCCAATCTTCAAAAAATCCTAGCATTAGATTTAGATTTGGTTATAGACCAGAGCCAATAAAAATATAATTAATAGCATTTGGTTAATTTAAGAACTTAAAATAAGAATATTATTTTTTTAAAAATTCATTTTATTGGTAATTTTTTTTATTGCAGAACATCATATATGGTATTAAATATAGCATAACATATGCAATTCTGTATTCCTGTCCTTTTAAAAAGTAAAATCATTTTTAGGATTTAAGAAGAAAGCCAAATCTTCAAAGTCCTTATCTAGAATGAAATTTAAATAGTGATTAACATAATTGTGGAATTTCTTAACATTGTATTCTATTGTTTACTATTCCGGGGTTCAATTGAATAATTTTATACTCGTTAGTACAATGTTTTGCAAAGCTAAATAGTTTTCTAATAAAAAAAAAGGAACCTTTTTTCGTTTGCGGAGATAATACCTATAATGAAAGAGAAGAAGATCATCAGATTCGACATTAAAATCTAAGTTTACGCAAGAACAGCTCCTAAATTTTTAGTTGCAAATTCATGAAAAATACACGGGATTTGTTTTGCAGTGTAAAGATTTTAATGCCCTTCAGAACTATGAATTTAAATAGAAAAACATTTCTGAATGTATCTGCGGGTAAAAAGAAAAAAATATATATAAAAAAAATGAAACACCTAGAATATGAAATGTGATTGCAGATGATTTCAATAGATCTAGACTTAAACAGTTTGTATTAAAAATGCAAGCACATATTCTAGTTACTGAATATAACGCATGAGTAAGTGTCACTTAGATCACAAATTAATATTATTAGTGAGAATATAAATTATATTAAAAAATTACAATTAAATTTTTGATGAAAAATATGATACTTTTTTTTAAAAAAAATTGTCTTTACACGAAGTACCTATAACATGTTGATCTACTTCGAAATATTATTATTTTTATATAATTGCATTCTTTATAGTATTTGTGTGTGGGTGGAATGGAGCTCCCTGAAAATACCTTACAGTTCTGAGGATTACGTGAGTTTAAAAAGCTTGAATACCACTGTGGCACATAAACTGGTTCAGTAACTGGTATTATTCTAACTTGTACACAATACCACCCTTTTCACGTTATAATTAGCACTTGCAGAATTTCACATGACAGACCTTCGCTAAAATCAAAATCCGAATCACAACTCAGCTGCGGCTCTTTAAAAAACAATAAAAGATACAAAAAATATTTTAATATAAAATAAAAATTAATGTTCTAATTAAACATATAGAATTATTCCTCAAAATGCAGCTTTTTATACCCAGGAGTATATTACAGAAAACTTTCATGATATGCAGTTTCCTAGTTAGTAAAAGATAATTGAAAAAAAAAAATGCAAATAATTAAATTTAAGACATTAGATAATAAGTATTATGAAAAGTTGTAGATTTCTCTTGAATATATGGCCTGATTTGAAAATACCAAATAGTATAATATTTTAATTGCGTGACTTTTTACAAACATTTTTTTTTCATATTTGTTACTTCACTAAAAAATTAGAAATTAGCAGTGCTTTTATCTTAACACAATACAAAGTGTGCGCAGTTTTAAGACACACACATGCATCCCAATGGTGAAATGAATAACAAAATGAACGACATTGAACAATTTGTTGACAGTTTGATGATAAAAAAGCCAATGCAAAGAAAAATATTAAATTATTTTCTCAAAACTTAATAAATGTTTTGTTTTTCAAAAAACTTTAAATTTTTTTATTAAATTTTTAATTTAGTTCTTGTGAATGTTTTTGTTTCACTGATTTTTATGAAATACATGCATATACATTCTATGCAGATAAAATAAGCTCTAATAAACTTAATTTTGTTGATACGTTTTTTTTTTTTTGCAATATCTCTTATATAACACGAAATTCTTTTAACACAAAAAGATATTTCAGTTTCGTGTTAAGTGACTTTCACTATATATGTTATAAATCATTTTTTTTTTTTTTTTGCTTGACTCTTCAAAACATTGGTTCCCAAGCTTTTTTTGTCTCATAGACCCCTCGCCATGTTTTTCAGTTTGGGATAGACCCCTGCTTAATTAATATTAAGTTTTTGTAAATTTATCAACTTAACTGTCTTTTTGACAGCTGGTATTACTACCCCTACTTTAAAAGAATTAAATTTCTAACTGTAATGAAGTTTCGTGTTTAAAATTCAAAAATCACTGTGAATTAATTAAATTAAAAGTTAATTAATAAATAAAACTGTTAAATAAGATAACTAAACAATAAACAAATGATTTTAATGGGAGGATCTGGTGTTACAATAGCAAATTTTCAACATTTGGTATCAATTTTGTCAGATTTATTATTAAATCTCCCTGTTAGTAGTGTCCAGTTTTTTTTTTTAGTTTTGGAGATAGGCAACCGCACTGAAACTCCTTCACACTAGGAAAAGCAATTTAAAATTTCCTCACGATATTCTATAGTTCGGGACTAATAACAGGTTTCACTTTTTAAAGCCAAAATTCCTGACATCTGTTTCTAAACATTAAGATCTTTGTTAGAGGTCATTACGATCAGTTCCTATTGTAATGTGACATTTTTTTCTTCGATGTGACCATATGAATCCATTGCCGATTGTGGTATTACCATAGTTAAAGCATTCTCACACCTGGTTTCAAAATCTGAATTAAAGACATTTAACTGTTGAACGTAGGTTAATACGTCCTGATAGATTGTCTGCGTCCAATTGATAAAATTCGGGATCTCTAGTATTATCCTTCTTTAGCTGATCTAGAGAGAAATGCTTAGATAGTTCTTGTTTTAATAAAATTTATGCTGTCCCCTTGTAAGTACAAACTAACCTCATTAAATTTAGTAAATAAATCTGTTAAACGGGTAAAATTTGGTTTCCACTTGATTAAATTTTCTTTTAAAACTAAAGTCCCGTTCTTGTTTTATGTTCTTCATAGACTCTCCTTTGCACCTCAATGGACCCCCAAATTATTTTTTTGCTGACGTGAACCCCTAGCAGGTCGTCATAGACCCTTGGGGGTCTGTATAGACCACTCTGGGAATCACTGCTTAAAAAGAGTCCTTATATTACTTGAGAGATTTTGCTAAAATTATCTTTAGATTCTTTTTACCTATTTACACTTTACAATATTTTTTATAAAATAATAAATTATATATAATTTATTTAATATACATATAATATTTATATAAATATGTGTATTCTATAACATATTTATTTTAAAAAACAAAATTTAGTTAATTATTTTTAACAATTAGAGATATTTTTATTTATCGTAAAACTGCTTATTCTGCTATTTGATCTGGTGAACGTGTTAAGATTTGTCAATAATAACATTCATGGAATTGGAAAATGGCCTGGTAGTCATCACATTCTCTATGAAATGAAGCATTCGTCAAGTTAAAGGTGTCTTTTTTTATGTAAAATGTGAAAAAAGAATACTCGAATACTTAATTTTTTTTTCTACGAGAATATTTATACCAAGAAATGCAAGAACGAATTATGTATCATTAATACTAATTTAAAAGTAAAAATGTAAGGTCTCTCTCTACATATATTGTGTTTACAATTTGGAGGAAGATTCTGCATTTTGCCTACATTATTTTCTGAAGCAGGAAATTCTAATGAATTTAAAACACTTAATTTAAGTATTGGTTTAATTAACTAAATTACTTTTATCGGAAAACATTATATTTATTATTTGATTTATAATTGTTATATCAAAAACAATACAAATTTCTAACCATTTGTTAAGTGGAACAATTATATAAAATAAAATTATTGGTAAGTTTAATGAAATTCATATGAAATTTAAAGATTTTTAATACAATTTGGTATGTTCAAATCAATCAATTTATTTTCCATTCAAAGAAATCTTTTTTTATTAAAGTTTAGTTTTTTTTAATGCTAAAAATCAGTCTTTCTATTTTCTACTTTCTTTTATACATTAAAAGACTGCAGTTCCTGACAGATTTCCGCGGTACAGACCTATTTATAAGAATCTACATTCTAAGGGAAAATTCTACATAGTATTTAGTTTTCACGTCTATTTTTACTTCGTATAAGGTATTTCTACAGCTTTTATCTTTTTCAATGGGTCGCAGTCTAAAAGATTAGTCATGGGTTCGAATCCTGATTTTACCACCCACTTTGTGAAATTCCGCAAGTGCGACTTAATATAAGAAACGGGATTTTAAATTTCTCGAATGATGTTGTGTGGTAGTTAATAAAATACAAATTAAACGTCCCAGCTGAGGTGTGATTGCATATAAATTTGAAGTCTTCAGCCAAAAGAACCCATGTTCTTAAATTTCAATGTTAAATTAATTTATAAAATTAGTTGTTCATTTTTGTTGTTTTTTGATTAATAACACTATTTAATTACTATTATTTAAAATTTAATTTTTAAGTTTAAGAAATGTTGAATAATTTTTAGCGATGCAATGAATATGGGACAATTTTTTTCCAAAAGTCATTCAATAGCTAATCCATCTAACATGTATATTTTTCATCTTTCGTGCGCAACGCTTCTATTAAATTCAATTACTAAAAAGCTTTAACTTTATTGCACATTTGCTGTTTCAAATTTGTGGTACATTTTGTTCCATTTGTCACCCCCCTCTGAAAATAATGCCTCAGCTGTCTTTCCCTATTGGGCATTGACCATGCATCGGTTTCTTATCACTTGATGCACAGTGACATAACGCAGCAATTGCATTTTGCTGCATGGCATTTAAGTTACCGACATTACTGCGTACAGCAATTCCGTAGTAATTTTGAAGTCGGTCGATAAAATTATCAGTTAATTTGCCTTTACCAGACAGTCCTTTAGTTTTCGTTTTTAGCTTTCTTAGACGCGAGCCCACTCTCTTTTGTACATGGCCAATGCACTCAAACTTTGTCACACTGTTCATTCCATAAGTGTCTTTCACACTCATGAAAGCTTTTGAGTCACCATCCCCATAATATTGAGTGTATTGAAGTCCGCGGTTTGTTTCTGACCGAAGAAATATTCGTGAAGCCCCCACAATTTCCATTTTTGACGAAGATCCCGTAAAGTTACACTGACATATGTGGTCAGCTTTGACGACTCATATTCAGAGTTTCTTCGCATAGTCTGAAGTCTCTTACATGTAGGGCAGTAGGACGACATAACTTTTACGTCTAACACCTTACCAGTATCAACTGATATTGCAGCAACGCAGCCATTCATAGACGTATAGCCTCTACGCTGCCATGTGCCATCCACAGATATGCCACATTTTACAAAATCAGAAGAAAGATTTTGTTTTATCTCCACAATTTCAGTAGCAGCTTTTTTCATGGATTCATGAGCTACTTCCTGAACCACTTTTAAAAGCTTTGCTTCCTGATTTTTGAAAGCAGTTTTGTTCAGTCGAGGCAAATTTAATGTTGAGCATAATTTAAATGCACCAGCAAAACCCTTGCCTATCTGCCGCATACCATATACTAGCCTGGTATTTATGACTGGTGCATTTACAACTTTTTTTGATGAAGCAAATGCAAAGAAAAAGTCACAGCATTTACATTTTAGTGTAAAATGAGAGCATAATCCATACATGAAATCCTCAAAAAGCTCTACTTTTTCAGCAAAACATTTTGGGCAGCAAAGTGGAGAAAATGCATTCACAATAAGCTCAAGATCAATGATTCTGTTACCAAACAGAGGACCAGGCATTTCTTCTGCAGTTGACATACTGTCATTTCCCAATTTTGAAGAGCTAGCAGTGCATTCAGCAACAGGTGTTGAATTGTTGTTATTTTCGGAAGATTTTGTGTATTTATTTCCATGAAATTGTCTCTTACGCTTTCTAGCAATACTCTTAACCATTTTCAAGCAAAAAAAAAAAGAAAAAAAAAGATAAAATTATTAAATAACTTTCTACGCTGTCGATTCTTTCAGTATGGAAATCAAGCATATATGTTGTTGTTGTTCCTTATGCCACCTGTTAGACAGTAACATCAGATCAAGGTCCACGAAATTCATCGCGGCGAAGGGCTAGAGTTTTACACCGGTCGTTTAGCCTAAGCTTTGAGCCCCCAAGAGGGTGACAGTGCGATTTTGCTCACGCAACACGATAGATGGCGAAACCGTTCGGACCCACAGATTTAACGAGCACGTTCTCCGATTTGTACTCCGTGGGCATTTGGTGGCATCGGGCATCGAACCCAGGCCTTCCGGTCTGGGGTCCGATGCTCTAACCACTAGGCTACCCACAGCTAAAACAAGTCACTAAACAACAAATTTGCCGCCAGATTTTACACATAAAAAAAGGAAAAATGTATTTCCAGATACATTTATATTTATTCTCAAATATTCTATTTTAATTTCTGACTAAATATTTTTATATTAATTTTCATATTTCATGTCATATACCATGAAAGAGAAACGTAAACAAACAATTTGGGCAACTTCCGGTTAGCAGAAAGGCATTTCCGGTCAGAGAAATTCATGATCAAGTAATATTAAAAAAGCTGTAACATGGCTTCTAATTAAGCTAGAAACAAAATTTTTTAACAGATTTAGAAAGATACAAGATTGAATTTTAATATTTGATCAAAAACGAAAAATCGATATTTTGACCGAAAATTGAGTTTTAAAGGTGCTCTGTCACCTTAATTTTTATTTCCATTGAATTAAAATTAATTCTGGTCAGAATTCCTAGAACAAATGCAAAAAGAGGAAAAAGTTTCGTAAAAGAAAAAAAAAAAAAAAAAAAAGGAAAACTAGCAGCAAGTTTAGGCGAAAGTCTAAATATCACGAGGTAGTTCGTCGCAGCTTTTGTTATATTTATCCGTAAAGTTTTAGTGCTGTACACATGAGAGACTGCCGCATTGGATCCGATGATGATTAAAAGCCGATCATCTTAATTGGAGACTTTAATGTTAATTTTACTTCAGAAGAAGCCAAGCCACTCATTGAATTCTTGAAACAGACACTAAATTTGACAATGAATACTGATTCTAGAGAAGGAAAAACAATATACGGAACCATGATTGATGCAGTTTTCTCACATTTTCTTGATTGACTGCAATCGAGGATTTTTATATCCTACTTCAATTACCACACCTATTGTGTCTTTCTTGGAAAATGATGATGCAGAAAATTGAATAAAAATATTTTCCTACAATAAATGAAGTTCGAATTTTATTTGATTAAAGTAAGTTCTCTCAGCAGTTTAATATAATTAGATCTATTCCTGCATTTACGGCCAACGTCACCAAAGAAGTTTCACTTCTATCGCGTGGCTTTCCGCGTTTTTCTTTTTTTTTTAAAACTTGTAGTGGCTGATACTGGATGGTAAAACAGCTTTTTCAAATATTAATTCATCAATTAAATTAAAAAATGAAAAAAAAGTAACAAGTCCTCGTAGCGCAATGGATATTGCGTTGCACCACGAATCCAAAGGTCGGGGGTTCAAATCCAACCTGGGATGGCTTAATTTCTGAGAATGTAAGTTCTTTTTTACTATACTATTTTATTAGAATAATTGAATTTAAGTAATGGATAAATAATAACAAACAGAAAAAAATAGCTTATTACTATATATAGAAAGGAAAATGGAAAATTGCAAGGAGAAACCCGCTTTCTATTTTGTCTCTTAATATTGTGATTAGGCCTTATGTATATACATTTTTATTTTTATTGTAACTATTAAAAATATAACTAAAATAAAATTTTTCTTGTTTGACCTAGGTAGAACTGATTAAATTTTTTTTTATATACTACTTGTTATGGTTACATTCAATACTGAACTATTTTCTCTTCTCATTTCTTCGCTTTTAAAAACTATAAACCATTTGTTTTTTTAAAAAAAGTTTAGATTTTTAAGTTATGGATCTATTAATCTATTGTATAATTTTTATGCTCTAGTAATTTCTTAAGATATAATAAAAAATCCTTTTTTGTATTCACTGAAAAATAAATGGTTTGTTTTGATTGCAACTATTTATTGACAAATATTTGCATCCTTCTAACACATAGGTTCTCAACGTGGGTGATAACGTCCCTTGTGGGCGTTTGAGGCTTTCAAGGGGCTGTAAAAGACCTAGAGAAAATTAGGGGGCGTTGAGATGGCATGGAGGGGCTTGAGCAGATTAGCCAAATATAGTCTAAAAAAGACTAAAAAAAAACACCATGATTCTGTGCTAACAAAAGTATATTACAATACTGTTTACCTTATGTTGATTGTATGAATGTATTTAAATCATTTCTTATCACATGTACGAAAATTCACATATTTGGTACGGAAGTGGATGAAAAACTTAAAGATTGCATTACATTCAGACCTACATTAAATTGAATGATAGAGTGCCCTTTAATTTCTGTAGAGCACGTGTTGTCTTTGTGATTAGTAGAAAAAATGTTTCGTCCACTGCATTTCATTACATATATTATCCGAGTTACATAATTAAATATTTTAACCAGGAATTAAAATGTGATTCTTTAAAGGCTGAAACTGTCAATTTATGTTGATTTTGAAAGCAATCGTTTATTATGAATTACTTCGTATCATCAAAACCCCTACCTGTCTTTATAACAGGTAAGCTAAAATTTTTATTCCACTCTTTTAAATGACGGAGAAATTCAGTAGCGTTTCAATTCCAACAGTATCCTATCTATGACTAAAATATATAATATTATACATTTAAATATATTTGTGGCAATAGCTATTTCAGATTTGCAAGTAAAAAAATTGGGGCTTTTTAAATTAAAAAATTCTATTAGTTTTTGGATATTTTTTAAACTTAACTCTTACTTTCACAATGTATTATGTACACTCTTATTTCTCTAGAGTGAGAAGGGGCGGAATCAAAATATTTACTAGAAAAGGGGGCAGTATCGAAATATTTAATTGAAAAGGGGCGCATATTCAAAAAAGGTTGGGATCCTATGGTTTAGAAGATTAAGGATTTAGAACTGTTTTGAAGATTGAGGATTTCGAATTGTTTCAAGATTAAGAATCACGAACTGTTATGAAGCTTGGCGGCATCGAAATTGTTTTGAAAATTGTAAATTCCAATTTTATCCAACATTTGATAGTAAGTGAATAATTTTGAATCTCTAGTAAATTGTGTGATAAGTTTTAAAGTTGAGGACTTTTATTTTGAAAGTGGATGAGAAATGACTTTTTTAGGAAGAGCTTTGAAGATAGATTTGAAGTGTCTGGCGGAAAATTAGGAGAAACTGTAACGGAAGAAATGAAAGTTCCTGCTTTAAAAAAAATATAATATTAGCAAGTGAGGAGTATGAAGAGGTGTTCGCGAAAGAATTACTACACAGAATAGTAAGCGAAAGAGAGAGAGAGAGAAGCAATAAAGCGCCAAGAAAGAGAAGAGGAGATAAAGTGCCAAGAAAGAGAAGATGAAATAAAGCACAAAGAGAGAGAATATGAATTAGAGAAGTTGAGGATAGAAGTTTCGATGACAAATAATGGTTTTAAGAGAGAGATGGACTCTCAGAATGAAGGAATACAAGAACACGTACCAGTTGAATTGCAAAAATAGTTGCGTACTTTTGACCCCAAAGAAGATGATATAAGTTTTTACCTAATACTATTTGAAAGACAAGCACGAAGAGTACATATTAAGGAAGAAGATTGGGTTACGAATGTTGTTGGACTATTGCAGATAGAAATGGCGAATTTGATCGCCAGGGAATCTGAGGAAAAGGCAAATGAATATGAGCATATATAAAAGCTGTGTTATTAAAAAGATTTAAATTTAGCCCAGAAGCATTTAAAATAAAATTTAAGAGGCATTGTAAATCGGCCGAGTACACTTGCGAGATTTTTGATTTGAGTTAACGAACTATTTTAATGAATGGATTTCGGGACTAAAAATCTACGATTTTGACAGTCTGAGACAACTTGTCATTGTAGAACAGATGAAGGAACAGGTATCCAAGGGTATACAGCAACATTTTGTTGATGATTGGGGTACAGTTGACGAACTTGCTGAGAAGTTAGATGATTATGAAAACGCAAGGCAACATAACCAGGCCACTAAAGTTACTTCGTCTCAACCGTATAGAAATTCCTATCGGTAAAAAGCTAGCACGTGCACAATAGAAGATATCATACATTGAGTGAAGGATATAGACAAGAATCTAACCTCAGTGGATACGATAAGCGAAATTCTTTCCAAAAACCAGTTACATGTTTCAGTTGTGGACGAGTAGGACATTTTGCGAGATTTTGCAGGGATAAGAAAGATGGGAGAAAAAAGACAAAGGGTAAAGTTACAGAGGTAAAGGTATCTGAAGTGCAAGTGGCAGAAGTCAAAGTAGTTGAGGATGAAGGCAAAGTAGTCACAGCGAGATTCAACGGCGAAGTTATAATGGAAAATAAGAAATGCAGCGTATTCAACTAATAATGTCTGATCTTAAAATAGTAAACATTTTGTATGGTGGAGCAGAATATGACGCTGTAGTAGATTCTGTTGCTCAAATTAGTGTGTTTAGGGCATCTCAGGACCCTTAACATATATCAGTGCACTCGAAAAAAATATCCTTCTTCAAATCAATGTAGCTTAGCAATAAAACAAAACATTCATTTAAAATTCTTATCACATGATAATCATATATATTTACATTATTTCTCAAATTTTTAGAGAATTTGAGAAAAAATTCAAAAGTTATAAGGAAATAAAAATTGGACAATTTTTCAAAAATATGAAAATCAGTATTTTACACCGCGCAGGATTCTGAAGTACAAAATTGATCAAAATGTACAAAATTAATTTTACTTGGTATAAAAATGTTCACTTTCGAATCTATACTAACTTTTAAGAAATTTAGAGAAAAAAATATTTTTTAAATAAAATTATAACGAAAATTTTAAAATTTTAAGAAAAAAATAAATTAAAATTCAAATAAAAAAATTGTATTAATTTTTTTTTTTGAAAATTGTAGTTTAAGTTATGAAGAGCCTTATTTAGAACATGTGTATGAAATTTCAAATTGATATCATAAATAGTTTTTGAGAAATCCTGCGCGCAAGCTAAAATTTGTTGTTTTGAGAAAAATGAAGTTAAAGAGAGAGATATGAAAGAGATACGGTTTTTGTTTAAATTTCACTAGCTATTTCTTAATAACTTCGGAAGTTTTTAGAGTATCAACAAAACTTTGGTATCAAAATGCTCAGCAATGTTAAGGCTGTAACATATATTTTTTTTCAAAAAATTGAAAAATTTGCAATTTAAGAGTCCTTAGAGCCCTTAAAAGCAGTGTAGTGGGAGAGGAAGTGGATTACAAAGGATATATAATGTTGCAACCTGCATTTGGTGATTGTTTAAAGGCTGAACTAAAAGAAGTGGACATTGGTTTGGTAACGAACGGGTATATTACGCCGGTAATTAAAACGGTGGCGGCAACTGTGGGCGGACTGAATGCTGACATTATTAGATACCGAAACTTATGAAACATTATTAGAACAAGAAAGAATATACAATCCCAGATTCACAGCCACTATGAACTTCAGACCAGATTTCCCCCACAAAAATTGTTAGATGAGAGTGTAAATACTGAAGAGGAAGAACAGGAGCCAACAATAACAGAATATGATGAGGAGAATGGAAATAACACCGAAAAATTCAAGAAACAGCAACAGATTTGCGATGCTCTTCAAGAAGCCTGCAATTTTGCTAATTGAAACTAAGAAGGATGTGTGATAGAAAACGATATCCTGGACCATAAAGAACTGTTGTGCGGAAATAAGATAAAACAGTTAGATATTCCTGAAATTAGGAAGAGGATAAAGCTAGAAATTGCACATGAATTATTGTTCGGAGCACATCTAGGAGCTCATAAAACAATTTAGAGAATCAAATTTTCATTTTATTGGCTAGGAATGGTAAAGGTGATTAAAGCATATTGTAGTTCTTGTCATGGTTGTCAGTGCAGAGAAGTAATTCATTTGGTTGACAACATTCCGATAACACCTGTGTCTCGTCCTGAATTGCCATTCCAAGCAGTAAACGTTGATCTAATTGGTCTTGTAGATCCAGTATCATCACAAGGACATAGATATATACTTTGTTTGATGGACCTGCATTCTAGATGGCCGGAAGCAGTCCCGCTCAAGTTACTAACGGCTAAGAGTACGTGGGAAACACTGCTTGAAATATTCAGTAGAACAGGAATTCCAGAAGTGATCGTAATGGACAATGCGACAAATTTTACAGCCAGCTTAACGCAATTTTTTTTGAAGATTTTAGGAGCTTGTTCACGTTTTTTAACACCATACCATCCAGAAGGAAGCGGATTAATTGAGAGATGGAACCAAACTCTCAAGAACATATTGCATCACATTATTAGAGGAAGGAAGAAGTTGGCATAGGCATATACCGTTTTTACTATGGGCTTATCGGGAAGTTCCAAATGCAACTACCGGTATACCACCTTTTCTACTAATGCATTGAAGAGATCCGAAAGATCCATTGTCTACATTGAAGTCAATTTGGACTGGGAACACGTTATTACCTCTGAATATGAAAGGATCAGTAGAGAGGTTTTTGAAATATGAAAAAATAGAAGTAGAAACCCACAAGGTAAAGTTAACAAGTGATGTACTATAAGATAACTACGCTTAATTTTTTCAACAGGCAAAAGAAACATCGATAATTTGCACCAAAGGATCAAGTGCTTGTTTGATACCTGATTCGACGAATAAACTCTATGCTAGATGTACAGGTCCAGTTAAAGTTGTTAAAAGATTAAAACCAAATTCATATTGTTTGATGATGCCTGGAGGTAGTTTAAGGGGTCTCAGGGGTGTTAAAAATGTTTCGAGAGCACAAATTTGAACAATTTTCGACTAGAAATAATTCTTTGAGGTTAAAATGAAATAATTTCATTCTTTTACACATTTTTTATAAAGGAATAAAGTTTCAAAAAAGTATAAAATGTCTAAAATATAATCATAATTTTAAAAATAATAAGCACATAAATATAAGAAAATTTTTTGTAAGAAACAAATAGTAAGTTTTACGACGCGCATGATATTTTCTGAAATAATAATTCTAATTACTAGCAATAAGTTGATTTATAAAGTCAAATATATCCTTATTACATGTGGTAGCGATTTGATATAAATAGAATAAAAAATAATATTTTTAAAAACTAAAAAAATTAAATATTTTAAATTTTTTTGAAATTTTTCAAAAAATTACAAATATGTAATACTATAAATAGCTAGGAATTAAAGATTATGATAGAGTTTATAATTCTGTTAAGTTTTATGCATCAAAGTATGATAGTTTTTGAAACGCAATGCGCGTACGTGAAAAAAACACAAACTGAGAAAAAAGGCTTTAAAGTTTTAAATTAAATTTGAGAAAATAAATTTTAAAACTTACATGCTAAAATGCTCCAGGATCATAGGATATGCCTTCCTGTTGCTCAAACAGCTCAATTTCTTTACTCTTTTTAATTTTTTTGGCTCTGCGAGCTTCAAACGATGATGCTAAGCTCCTCTTTCTTGACGGAAAGATTCGACGATTGTCACGTTCAGCCAGGGACACACAAACATTTTTGTTAATTTTTGAGCCAAATTTCTCTAAAATAGTAATAAGTATTTGATTTTTATCATTAAAAATGCTGGTTGCTAGATTTGCAGCAATCTCTGCAATTTGAAGGCTAGAATCAATCGTCTTAGGACAAAACTTCCAGATTAATGAATTTAAACTTTCATTAGGATTCTGTGTCTTATCTCCTAAGCATTTCTTCAGGAGTGCCAGATGAGATAAGTCTGCAAATACAGGATTAATTACATCTCGAACAGCTTTAGAAACTGAGGGTTTGTGTTTATAATTTTGTAAATTATTATTAATTGCAGGATTATACTTACACCATTTATTTGGATTTGTAGAACAAAACCAGTGCATCGGTTCATCATCGGTGCTGCAAGAATGACCCCAAACAGCCCAAATGGCTTTCCGCATTTCCTTTACACTAGTAGAATTGCATCGAATAGCATTACCATAGGAATGCGCAAGCTTATCAATTAAACTATCAGTTAACCTACCTTTACCGCCTATAGTTTTACCATCAGATAATTTGTTCTTACCATATACTAATTTAAGCTTCCTAAGTCTTGTACCCATTCTCTTTTGCACATGGCCTACACATTCTATTTTCTGTATAAGATGGTCATCGCCGTATGGCTTGTTTTCAGAAAGGGCATTGAATGTTTTTGTGTCGCCATCTCCTATGTAGTTCGAATATTTCAGGTTGTGAAGCTTTTCTGATCGATTAAAAATCCTCAACATCCCGTCAACCTCCATCTTACCAGCAGAGCCAGAATAATTTTTTCTACATGAAATCTTATGCGCTCTTTGCCATTTATTGTACTTGATACCAAACTTTACCCTTTTATAACTGTCGCATCCTTTGCAAAATGAGGACAACACTTCCCTATCCAAAACCTTACCTGTTTCGGCCCCATTAGAGTACATACTCCAATCAACGATGAATGTCCTCTCGTCTTCCAGGTCCCATCACCACTTACCGTTAAAATGTTATCAGTTGGCGAAGAATTTTCTTCGACAGCTGCCCTATTCATGCTTTCTTTGGCGACTTCCTTCATAACAAGTGAAAGTTTATTATTAATAACATCATATGGTTTTTGTTCAACAGGATTAGGAAGACTCATTACAGCACAAAAGGTTTTTAATGACTCTAAACCTTGATCTCTATGCATCTCATTGCTAAAATAGATCTTCTGTTAATTTCTGGAGCATTATTTTTATTCCCAGTGTTTTCACAGCTTGAAAAAGTACAAATACTCCCACAGTTTTTACAATGTATTTCAAAATTCGAACATAAACCACGAGTGGATTTTTCATGAATTGTTTATAGCTTTTATGACATTTTAAACAGCATGATACTAACAAAATAGAGCTAAAGGTTGAAATAAAATCAAAAATTCGATATCCTTTGAAGTTTTCACTTACCTTAACAAGATTTGACTTTAATGAAGTCTGAATTCCTGAAAGTTTTTTACTTGAAGCATTTTTCATTTCAGCACACTTACTTGTATTTTTCATTTCTACACACTTCCTCGTATCTTTCATGTCTGCGACATGTGAGTCACTTACCTTTAAATATTTATTTCCTCTAAATCTTCTTTTCTTGGGCGTTTACCCAATGATCTTTTCAGAGTATTCATTAATCAAATGCTATTTGTATAAAACAACAAATATCTTCGATTTAGATAAGTGTTTTAAAAAAACGTGTGCTAAAGTAAACACAACATAATCAAAACGCAGCAGAATGAATGTGTTGAGTTGCAGGCTTCCTTCTGATCAACTCAAGCGCTTAAAATATTTCATGAGGCTTATTAAAAACAGAACAATAAACGTATGCATAAATCACGAATAAGTGGGCGTGGCATGTGTCCATTTAAAAGCTGTTATGACTAAATTGCTGTTTGCAATTTTTTGAATAACTTTCGAAGTTTTTAGAGTATTGTCACGTGGTTAGTATCAAAATGTTCAGAAAAAAAATGAAGAACAACATATATTTTTTTTGAAAATTCGAAAAAAAGGGTTAATACCCCTGAGAACCCTTAAGATTACTGGATGTTAATAAGATGAGAGAATACAAAGCGAGAGTTCAAACGGTTGGAATTGTTTATGATACTGATGATAAATTTGGTAATTTGGGGAGATATATGAAAAGCCAACGGTTCCTGCAGCTGAGAAAAATTATGAAGCGTTGGACAGAATAAAGTTAGATTACCTATCTAGGAAACAACAAAATCAACTAAGGGATCTTTTACATCGACACAGAGCGTTGTTTTCTGGAAAAATAAAAAGAACTAAAGTTGGTCAATATGTGATAAAACTGAAGGCTGAGGAGGAGACGATGAAACCCAAAACTTATTAGGTATCGGAAAACTTAAGAGGAAAGTAGACGCACAGATAGACAAATTGTTAGAGTTAAGGCTGATTGAACCTAATGTAAGTGAAAAAGCACACCCAGTAGTATGTGTTCATGAGAAGGATAGAACATTTAGGTTATGCATAGATTTCAGAAGTTTGAATGTCTTCACCGTTCCGGACGCATATCCAATGCAAAATATGAGGGAGTTGAATTTTATTGTAGGGAAGAAAAAAATTTATTCCTGTTCTAGATATGTTGAAAGGATATTGGTCAATACCAGGGGTGGGCAGACTTTTCCTGGGTACGGGCTACTTCTAACTTCTTCAAGGTGTTGCGGTCCACCCAGTCTCCAGATTAGTTGGTCAGTGTGCCACAAACACGTTTTTTTAGAATGCACATCTTAGGTATTAGTAATTGCGGTCACCCTAAAAGATCTCGGCAGACCCCTGGTTGATCGCGATCGACTTAATGCCTACCCCTGGTCTATACCAATGGAAGATAGCAGCAAGCATCTAACAGCCTTCCGAACACATCTAGGACAGTACCAATAGAATGAGTTACCGTTTGAGTTAAGAAACGCTGCTGTAACCTTACAAACTGCCATATATAAAGTGATCCAAACTATATCTGACTTTTTATGCGCGTATATATCGACGATTTAGCCGTATTCTCTGATGCGCGGGAAAAACATTTAGATCACATGGAAGAAGTTTTTAAAAGATTGGAGCATTTTAACTTCTCAGTGAATTTAGGAAAGTGTGAGTTTGCAAGACAACAAGTTAAATACTCTTAGGACATGTCATTGGTTCAGGTAGACATTCCCCTGACAAAGAAAGAATAAAAGCGATTCAGAACTTAGAGGCACCAACGACCAAGAAGTAACTGAGAAGTGCATTAGGATTATGCAATTTTTATAGACAGTATATTCCGAACTTTGCAAAAATTGCTCTATCATTAACGAAGCTCATTAAAAAGAAAGTCCCTAACAAGATTCCATGGAGCAAGAAGACTGAAAATTCTTTCAAGGAGTTGAAGACAACACTATGTGGAATTACAGAGTTGCAAGTCCCAGACATAGAGAAACCTGTACTTTTTGCATACGGATGCATCTCAGCCGGCTGTCTGATGTTGTCTAGGTCAGTTGGATGGAGAAGACAACATTCATCCCATTGCTTTCGGGAGCCAGAAACTGAATTCATGCCAACAAAAGTGGTCAACAATTGAGAGGGAAGCGTATGCTATTATTTTTTTTTCCTTCAACATTTATAAACCCCGTGCACCACGCAATGTATAACACGGGGGTATACAACACAGACAGAAGAAATGATTACAACACAAACATCCATGCCTTCTCCGGGATTCGAACCCATTCCCTACGGCACCGTAGTCAGTTTCACTGACCACTATACCGGATGGGCGGCTGTATGCTATTATTTGGGCTCTGAAAAGATTTGAAACTTTACTGTGTGAAGGAAAGATATTCTTACTAACCGATCATAATCCCCTAGCGTTCCTTACTAGTGCTGCACCCCAATGTCCGAGATTACAAGGTCACACAACGCCATGACATTGACGCAAGTCACATAAAAGGATCTAAATTAGTTAATGCAGATGCGCTATCAAGACTGTAAGTGTAAACCGTAGTTGAATAAGAACATTAAGAAGGATTTAAGATTAATTTAATTTTAAAACATTTCTTTTTGCTTTATTGTTAGATGATTAAGTTAAGTAGTATATTTGTGCAAAATTTAATGTTGAGTTCTTATGTAAGAGTATAATCTTAAGATAGTGCCTAAATAGTGCTTTTTGTGTAACGTGTGGTCCTTAGGTTGTTTTAGCCATATTTGATCTTCGGATCTAATATGACTCTCGGGAGGAAGATGTAAGGGTCACGCGGTAAAGTTATTAAATTACTCATTTGTGACGTCACGACGTAGTGTTTTGAACGAGCTGCTTTGGTGTCTTGTCTTTGTCAAGGAGCCAAAAGAATGTTGTTGATAGAATTCTCTAGAAATAAAATGGTGAATTTGTGCAGCTCTTATGAGTTTTGCGTTATTTTAGTGTAAACTGGGTTCACGGCTGAGATGACTAAAACATATTACTTTGTATTTTAGTTAAAATATTCCTAAATATTCTGAATTATATAATTATAACTAAATGGAATTCATTGAAATATTGAATGTTAATTAATTCTGTAGCCACAAAAACAAATATTTTTGTTAATGCTGCATGGTTTGAAATAAATTAAGAGAAATTTTAGAGGGTCAGAATTAAATTTTCTCCTATAATTTTGGCTTTCTTCTTGAAAGGCAAGCAAAAAACTGTCAGTGAAGGAAAAAAATATCAAATTAGAATGTTTACACTGTGAGTCTTCATTTTAACAAAGATTAATACACAAATAGTAATTAATTCTATGCTTGCATTTACCTTGCTCTCCTCTCATTTTGACTTGGAGGCAAAATATTTTTCTTCATATATTACAAATTAGAAAAACAGTCGTAATCATGCTGTTATCTAAGATTCTTTATTAGAGTTTATAGGAAACAACATTGCAAAAGTAAAGTTCTTATAAAGAGTAGAATATAAAAAAATTCAATGAAAACCTTATTAACCTGCCAAACTAAGCACAAATAAACATTTTATCCAATATTTAAGATTGTATCCTTATATTTTAAAAGAATGCATGGATAAAGGATTGAAATATATACAAAAAAAAGTTTTGCTGGTAAAAAAAATACTTATATAACATAATTAACTCCAATAGCATAAATAACGATCTAAGTATATAATTTGTTTAACTAAAAAGCTCTAAAATTAGTATACTGGGACGTCGTCACAATGGAGAAAGCGCCTCTATTCATAAACATTTCCACAGCTGGAGAAAACTTGTTTTTAGCTGCATTGTGTTGTATCAGACAGCTGGACCGTCGGCGTCGGTGTGTCTGGGGGACACTATGGACTAGGCATCGCTGCATTATTTCTATTCATGGGCAGTGATTGTACGTCTTGAATGCTGGCGCTTCTGCAGGCGGCGGCGAGGTGTTTGAAGTGCCAGATGTCAGCCGGGCCCTTGTCGCCGGGAACCTTTGAGAGGGACCGGACTTTTGTCATCTCTGCACGAATGGATGACGTGCAAGACCGTTGGTGCCGGGTGCAAAACCCTGAGGTCGGCCAATGGGGATTGATGAGGGGCGTGGAGTGAACCCTCCCTAGAGTTTAAAAGAGTGGACTTGAGAAAGAGAAGGAGGACTCCGGATGAACTGCTGAAGACTCCTGATAGACTCGTGATAGACTCCCACGAGAGATTCCCGGAATTGAACCCTGCGGACGAAGGAAGAGACTCCACCAGACTCCCACGAGAGATACCCAGGAGAGAGGCCTGCTGACGAAGGAGGGAGCAAAGAGACTCCGGAAAGACGGCTGATGGAATACAACGAGAGATTCTTTAATAATTAGCTTAGCGGACATTTTCAATGTGGTGCCACGACGTTACAGCTAATTAAATTGGTGGCAGCGAGCTGGGATCGGCATTTAGCTAATTAATTAAATGCCCGAATCCTTTTTTATTTAAATTAATTTTTGAGAAAAAAGAAATAACAAAGAGAAAATGACAGCCGTGTGGGCGAGAAAAATAAAAGAACTTAGACAACGCAAATTTCTTCTGAGTTCCTGTGGTGCGTCTATTCCTATCATTAAAGTGTGTTCCTGTTGATAGAAGTTCCCGGAGTTCCTGTATGTGAATTTGTCTGGAATCAACAAAAGAAACGAGCGGTGCGCAATCGAGGTGTGCTGTGAATTCCCGTCCAGGTATGCCATAGATTTTGGCAGTGATTCGAAATAGAAAGGTGAGTCTTTTCTTTGAGATTATACTCGGGGCAGCAATTGATTATGATTATTGTTATGATTAATGTATGTAAAATTTTGGTAGTAAAGAATTTACGTACTAGGTAAAGTTAGAAAACACTAGAAAGAGAGACTAGAAAGATTTTTTAAGTTTTGTATGATGTATAAATGTGCGATTTATTAGTATTGTTGTTTGTGAAATATAGTTAAGTATATAGTAGTTATACTTGTTTCGTTGGTACAGTTACTGTGTAGAGTACTGTATTGTTTTTAAGATTTGCGCACATTTGTGAAATATAGTTAAGTATACAGTAGTTATACTTGTTTCATTGGTACAGTTACTGTGGAGAGTACTGTTTTGTTTTAGGATTTTTGTGAATTATAGTTAAATCTATATAGGTCTAGTGTATTTCTAGTGTGCGTTGAGTTTTGTATAATTTTTGGGACAATTAAGCTTAGTTTTGGGTTTTGTGTGTATTAGTGCATCATGGCGTACTTATTAAGGCAAAGAAAAGACGTATTAGTAGAAATGGCGAAAGAAAGGGGAGTCGAAGCCGATAATACTTTACCTAAGATAGAAATTAAGAATAGAATTTGTCAGAGTAAATACTATAATGAAGAATTAGTTGAATGTCTGTTGGAGTGTATTTTGGATGAAAAACGTGAACGTGAAAATAAGGAACGGGAACTTGAACGGGAGTTTGAAGAGCGTAAACTAATGAGGGAACGAGAGTTAGAGCGATTGAGAGCTATACGCCGAGATAAGTTACAAAATCAGGAATCTCATCTAAAAGTAGAAGATAAAGTCGAGAATTGCGCACAGGAGAGTTATTTGTCAGGAAATCGGTCGAGGGAAGTTAGTGAACCGATTAAAAAGTGTAGGCCGGTAAGTAATCCAGATGTTGATAGAAGTGAAAAAACCACCATGCCTTCTGAAGTTAGAATTGAGATTTGTGACCCCCCGGTGAAACGCACGTGTGTTAATCCCCCGTCCGAAGTGAGAGGGGTAGAAAAAGAGAAGGATAAACTGTCTAGGCTTGAGAAAGGGAAAGAAGTCTATAATTTTGGAATTCGTGATTGTGAATGGAAGGTGGGGTCAAGGGCAGTTAAGGAGAGTGTTACAGCTGTGATGACGGTGGCACAGCCAGTAATAAATCATGAGGACATAGGAGTAAGTTCTCGAGGATTGATAGTAGATACGGGTTTTACTATCCCTGCAACATTGAGTTGTGAAATTAAGAATGATGAAAAGGAGGCTAGTCAACTCTCAGTTGAAAGGGGAGCGGGCCTAACAGTAGGTCATAAAAGTTTTCAAAACCCTACAATGGCTAGTATAAAAGCGGAACAGAGGAAAGGGAAAGAAATTTACGCGTGCGCCGTTGTTAGGAAAGATGTCGGAGATAAATCAACAATGCGTTTGATTCCCTCCAATTCAAAGGGTATTGATAAGAATTGGTTAGGGGCTGGTAAAATGACAAGTTCAGAATTTAATTACGAGATAGATTTACCCAGAAAAAGGGATCGTAGTGCAATGTATCGTGTAAATTTGGTAAAACTGTATCGTAGGAGGCCGGAATTTGTAAATTTTGTTACAGAAAATAGCTCGGAGGGAATTGAGAAAGAAACCGAATTCCCCTATCCGGTAAAGCTATTTATGGATTTTGACTTTCGGGGTGTTTTAAGGGAAAGTCAACTGCACTTTAAATTACCGCCGGATAGAATTAACTATTTACGAATGGTCGTTGATAGAAATAAAGAAAGGTTTCCTCGAGATCCCGGGAAGATTTCTTTAATGCAGAGGGATAATCAGTTAATTTCTTTTAAAATTAAAATTTTTTGGATATACCTGAGATTGATTAATACTCTGGGAGAGGAGTTTGTGTATCCTAGGGATGTGAGTGTAAGCGAGATGGGGCAGTTCAATCGTACACTGTCGGCTGTTAAGTTAAGAAAAGTGAACCGATACCCTTACCCGAATATTAAGTATACGCGTTTGAACCAGGTGACGCGAGCCGAGTTTCATCTTTGGTTAAAAATGGAAGGTCTTGTAAAAATGAATAGCGCGGCCTCGTGGGTCACGGTACTGGATTTGTGGAAGTGGTACTTTCGTCGTTCACTCATGCTGACATATCAGAAGTATGCCACATACGTAATGCCATTTGGCATTTACATTAGGAAAAGGAGGTTTAAGATCGTATGCGCATCTGATTATGGATGTAAATTAACTACTCAGGTTTTGGAACGGTTACCGCAGTTTGCTTTACGTCGATTGGTTAATATAGACATCTTGGCGCAAATTTGGAAAAATCGTGTAAAGCAAATAGACTTAGTATTAGAAGGGTTGAGGAGTGTGAGATCGGAATTCATACCGACCAAAGGTAAATTAGAGCAGTGGGAAAGTTTCTTACGTGTACATAATAGAGATGTAGTGAGTTCATTTCGTGAGCTGAGGAAGTACGAGGTTAATTGTATTTTTAATGATAGTGCCACATAATTACCACTTTACCCAACGTTGCAGTAGGAAAGATAATAAATTGTGAGAAAGTGTGCAAAGTGTCAAGATGGAAATTTATCTTTAAACTAATGTTGTTTAGCCCAAATAATTCCAAATGCTTGTATTTACAGTTTTTTTTTATATAATTTTAAAAATCATTTATACATTAATTAAAGAAAGTTACATGGAAATGTCATTGGATTAAACAGACTGGAATAAGCAGTCATTTAAAAATTTCCTATTAATTAATTTTACCTTTTTATTGTATTTTTGTGTCTACATTACTGTATTGTGTGTATATGGTGGAAACAAAAATTTATGTTACTGAAAATCTTTTGCGTTTCTCAGCCAAGTGTAAGCACATAGATGTCTAGTACAGTAATTACGTGTGATTTAACGTATAGTAATATTAGTAAAATGTTAGCATTTAACTTATTCACTTAAAACTCAAGTTTTTTAAGACGAGATGTAACATTAAGAAAAGAATCCAAGATTTGAAATTTAGGTTTTTATTGTAAAGTGTGTAAAATGTTATGGAATTTTGGATTTACTTATTATCATATTTTTGAGTGTTTTTTTTATTATTGGATTGCTGTCCTGGTTGATCTCATTGTTAAGACATTCTTTTTTTTGAGTCAGTCATAAGAACAGATCCAACATTGGACCAGAGCAGTCCAGTGAAATGGACGTTTTCAGGGGAAGGAGTTGGACGTCGTCACAATGGAGAAAGCGCCTCTATTCATAAACATTTCCACAGCTGGAGAAAACTTGTTTTTAGCTGCATTGTGTTGTATCAGACAGCTGGACCGTCGGCGTCGGTGTGTCTGGGGGACACTATGGACTAGGCATCGCTGCATTATTTCTATTCATGGGCAGTGATTGTACGTCTTGAATGCTGGCGCCTCTGCAGGCGGCGGCGAGGTGTTTGAAGTGCCAGATGTCAGCCGGGCCCTTGTCGCCGGGAACCTTTGAGAGGAACCGGACTTTTGTCATCTCTGCACGAATGGATGACGTGCAAGACCGTTGGTGCCGGGTGCAAAACCCTGAGGTCGGCCAATGGGGATTGATGAGGGGCGTGGAGTGAACCCTCCCCTAGAGTTTAAAAGAGTGGACTTGAGAAAGAGAAGGAGGACTCCGGATGAACTGCTGAAGACTCCTGATAGACTCCTGATAGACTCGTGATAGACTCCCACGAGAGATTCCCGGAATTGAACCCTGCGGACGAAGGAAGAGACTCCACCAGACTCCCACGAGAGATACCCAGGAGAGAGGCCTGCTGACGAAGGAGGGAGCAAAGAGACTCCGGAAAGACGGCTGATAGAATACAACGAGAGATTCTTTAATAATTAGCTTAGCGGACATTTTCAATGTGGAGCCACGACGTTACAATACATAACACACACACTGTTGAATTCATATCAGAAATGCGTGTTAAGGGGGGGGGAAGGGATGTGGGAGTCAGTGAAGGAAACTATTGCTTGCATTTACCTTGCTGAAACCTACCTTTACGTTGTACCAGAAAGTGTTAAAAAGCAGTTTCACTTAAATATATCACCCAAAATTTTCCATTTTCTGCATTCAGATGAGAGAATGCTACAGAACTGTATTTATAACCCCGACAACTTTTGTTATGTTTGTGGTGAAATGATTTTTGCAACCCAGAAGCGAAACATCAGCCCAGTTGTACAGACAGCCTACTTTCTTTACTTCGGAGTGAAAGTAGATGAACAGAATAAATCAGGAACCACCCGCATATGTTGTAACTCTTGTTTAGTGAGACTGCGAGAGTGGCTGGGTGGGAAAAAAAGGGCAATGCAGTTTGAAGTACTCATGGTTCGGCGTGAGCCAACTAACCATGTCGACAATTGTTATTTCTGCATAACGCCCTCCATGTACATGGGTTGGTCAAGAAAGAAGAAATACCGTTGGCGGTATGCATGCATTCCATCAGCCATTCAGCCGGTTCCTCACTCAGCTGATATACAAATTCCTTAACTACCTGAAAAGCATGAGAATGTAAGGGATTATGTTGTAGAAGAAGAATTTTATAGACCTAGAATATCCCATGACCCAGTTTTCGAGGCAGAAGATTTGAATGAACCCCACAGACTAAATCAAACAGAATTGATTAACCCCGTAAGAGATCTTGACTTGACAAAGCAGAAGGTAGAGCTTCTGGCATACAGACTGCAACAATGGAATCCACTCCTACCAGGCGTCAAGATTGCAGAGTACAGGGCTCGTGAAAAGAATTTTCATTTCTTTGAGAAGAAAGAATATTTGGTTGCATGTATTTAAGTCAATGGCTTGATGAATTTCATGAACATCAGTTATGATCCAAATAACTGGGGGTTATTTATAGACTCTTCCAATCTTAATTTGAAAGTATTTGTGGTAAACCTGACCATAGGTCCTGAATAGAACACGGCAACCCATTTGAATAATTTTGAGAAGCTGGCCTGGCAGAAGATCACAAGTTGTAAACACACCAGCCGATGTGTGACGAGCACCGCAATAAACTAATATAGAACAAGAGATGTTGCCGTTTTCAACATACAGTGTTACCACACAACGGCAACCTTCTTCCTTCCATTCCCATCGGACATTCCTTTCAGGTGAAGGAAACTTATGAAAATGTGAAATTGCTTTTAGAGTTAATAAAATACGAGGATCATAATTACTGATCTGTGGTGACTTGAATTGCTTTATTCATAGAAATGCAGCTATTCTATACAAAGTACTCATGTTTTCTGTGTTTGTGGGACAGTAGAGATCAAAAATCGCACTACGAACAAGACAAATGGAAGAAGACAATGGAGATATTTGAAATCCGGTGAGAGAAATGTCCCCAATGATCCTTTAGTAAACCCAAATGACATTGTGTCATTTGACCACCATCATGACCACCCCTACACATTAAGCTGGGATTTAAGAGGCTTTCCAATACCTTAGATCGAAATTACCAAGATTGAGTGATGTAAAGATAAAGAAGGGAATCTTCGTGGGCCCTCAAATACGCAAAATCGTGAAGGACCCTGCTTTAGATCAAATTCTGGAAGGGAAAGAGAAAGCGGCATGGGTGTGGGAAGCCTTTAAAAGTAAGGTACGAGGATTTCTAGGTCACAAAAAAGATGAGAACTATCAACAGTGTGTGAAAGAACTCCTGCAAAAATTCCATGACCTAGGGTGCAATATATTTCTAAAGATCCATTTTTTGCATTCCCTTCTTGATTTTTTCCTTAAGAACTGTGGAGCTGTAAGCGATGAACATGATGAAAGGTTTCATCAAGATATCTTAGCAATGGAACGTATATATCAGGATCATTGGGATGAGTCAATGCTCGCAGACTACTGCTGGACAGTTATAAGGGATATTCGGGCTTCGACATACAAGAGGCAATCCAAAAGGAAATGTCCGCAGGCAATAAACTAAAAAATACTACTGATTTCTGACAGGAACATTGTTTCTTGAAACATGAATTATTGTACCGTATTTATTAGTTACTAATGTTTTTTTCTTCAAATTTACCCATAAATTAATAGATGGGCTGTGGTATAACTTAAAAACAAGGGCTAACAAATAAATTTCATTTATATATATGTAATAATCCCCATTAATTATTCTTAATAACTTTTAATTACCTTTGGTCGTAATAATCCCCATTAATTATTATTAATAACTTTTAATTCCCTTTGGTCCATCCCTTCAGGACCAACGTTTTAGTAATAAGTTAACCAGCCGCCTAACGAGAGGATTTTAAACTACATCCATCCACCCACACAGATCACGTGATTTAAGCTGCCTATAAATAGCGAGATTCCTGGAGACCAATTCTCTTTCTTGTCTCTTGTCATCATGTAATGTGCTGCAGCTATTGTTTGTGTGTGTCGTCATTGTCTTGCTTAAATGTTTCAAGATGGATAATAAACAAGTTTTATTCAATCACCGTACTGCCTTATCAATCTCATATAAAGAATCCATTCCAACAACATCGTCGTATTACATAAGTTTTAATCAATCACCGGACGCCTCGTCAATCCCAGCCAAAGAAACCATCAACAATAGCGACCATATTATAAAGAAATCATTTCAACGGCCAGAGAATATTTCACATATATATATTTTTTTCCAACACAAAATTAGTAAGGATAGGCTATTTAAAACTAGAAAACAGATAAAAACTTGCTTTTTGTTGCCTAGTGTTATTTTCATACATTTTGTGCCATTTTTTTAGGGCATTTTTGGAGGAGATCTTCATTAGTAATTTTAACGCAATTAATCGATTAATCGAGTTACTAAAATGGAAGAGCGGTTAAAAGCCGGTGAATTGAAAAGATAGCAACAGGAGAGTGACGATAAATGGTATTATTGATACTGAACATCAATCATCAACAATAAATTTTCTGCGAGTATTTTCCATGAGACAATTCCTTCATTGGAAGTTCGCGTGCAATAAAAAAAATTGAAAGAATAAAAATAAACTATTTTGCATTTGGTGTCACTTGGACGGGAAATGAAGATCAACTGCGCTTGAGTTCATATGTTTTAATTTATTTAATATAAAACAACCATTATGGACACAAGCTTAAATACTGTTTAAATCAAAAGGAGTACGGAATCTCATCATCCACATCTTTGCAACAAAATCATTGAATATTTCGATCGCAAACGTGACTAACTAAATAACAACAACAAAAAAATATATGTTGACTACGAAACTTGAACCTGATAAATACAATCACGTGTTTTCCATTGAATTTCAAACTGACATTAGACATATACTTGTAATTCTACTTGTAAAATTTACAGACAATTTTGATAATTAGGTGAAGATACTCTAGTACTATAAGGATCTTCAAACAGTTTTTCAAAATTAAGGAAAATTATATTTTTAAGCGTTTACACTTTTAAATCAAGTTCATTTTGTTTATTTACTTTGTTCATGTGGAAATGCGTACTTCGTAAAAGAAAGATTTGTAAAACGCAAAAACTGGCAACAGTGTTGAGCAGAAAAACATTTGGCTGGAAACACGTGATTGCAGTTATCATGTGACTATGACGCCACATGAATTGAGCCCATCGATGAAACGTTAATAAAGTTTTAATTTAAAATGTAATTTGTTGAAGATTTCCGAGAAATATATGTTAAAAAATGACTTGAAAGACTAATACAACCATGTCGCGATAAACTGACACAGTGGCACTTTCTTTCGCCCCAAGAATTAACATCCTGTTTAAAATATTCTTCATTCACTATTCCAAATTCATAGTATTCATACTACCCTTTTAGTTTGATAAAGGTGTCACTAGGTTTTGGTCATTTTCATCGTCTTGGTCCGTTATGTTTAGATTTATACAGTTCGAGAAGATTCTTTGGAAAGCTTTTCCAGAAACAACTACTAGTGAAAAAGATTTTGTGCTAAACAAAATTATAGGACGAATATGAATTATAGAGGAATTTACGTGCGCTTCCTGCATAGATAAGAAAATCATTTCTGTGCTCTAAACAAGAATAATTTCACATGAATTAAACATTCTCATTGTTGTTAGGGGCGTTCACAAGGTTAAATTTTGGGGATTCAACGCCCTCCACACCAATAGCCAACTCCAATGTTGTCCTCGTCACCTGACCATGGATCAAAATTATGAGATTCGTCATTAAAAGCCCTCGAGTAGCTAAATAATGTGATGTTAATATTCCCTCACTCACGGATTTTTGTAACTGTGAGAAGAGCCATTTCAATTGTGAAATCATGGTGCAATTATAAACGGTGAACTTGCTAAATTTTTGAATGCAAGCATACACACCTTCATTCATTGTGTTGTGAGTGAGTGATTTTTAAACTTCGGTCAACTTACAAGGACCACACCTGAGCTGGCACCACCTTTTCCAAACCTTCCCACACCACACTAACAGAAATCTGAACTCCACAGATTTAA
>BMAO01034639.1:0-27057 GCA_019973975.1 Trichonephila clavata
TAAACATAAGTGATTCCAATCTAACAAAAAATAAAAATTCTAGAGAAATTATGAACAAAAAGGTACATATTTTAGATTAATGATTGCTAATAATAATGCTATTAAATTCTAAGTTACAAAATATATTGAAAATTTGACAACAAAAATTGCATAAAACTCAACAGTTCCTATTAAAACTTCTAGGATTAATTTTAAATTACACGTTTTTCTTCGGAAAACTGAGTTTTTGACCCAAAAATGTTACTTTTTCTACACTATATCTCTAAATATAAAAGATTTGCTTCAATTCAGTATTCATACATCCTTTTGTTTCTTCCAACAAAGGCATTATTCATATTTTAAACTCTAATCTGCACACAAAGATGTATATCCCCACGAATAACCAATAAAATAATAAATAATCTGTACTGTAAAAGGACAGTTATATTTATGGTGGCTCGACAAAACCCTGTTTAAGAGGAATCGTAGATTTTTCTATAAAATAAGGAAATAAGAGCATACGTAACATCTATGTATAATACGAGTAGAATTCAATATATATTTACAAAATATCTGAATAATATTTTGATTCTGTTATTGTGCAAAGTTTTTATCAAATAATTAGACATTTTTTTATCTGAAAACTATTTAACCTCCAAAGCACAAGAATGTTCACTGTAATGTCATCATTTTTCTGCAACTTGTCATTCTCTTTCTAATGCCTAACTTTATACCTGGATTTTTTTTAGTGTGCAATAGTCAATAATGCCTTTTTATTTTCACAATAATTTAATCAGCTACAATCAAATTGTTAAATCTTTTATCAATTGTAGATGTAGACAATGAAAATTTCCTTCCTTAGTCAAACACTATTATTGTATTGTAGGTTACATTTGAGAAAAAAAATAAGATGTATTGAAAACTCCCACTAATAATAAATGTCAATTTAAAGCAAACACATTTCAAAATAATTAATTTTTTGATTAATTTCTGCAGCATAAATCTTAATCTTAAGTCATTTACATTATAAAAACAAGGATATATAATACAAGACATGTCTAAAGTTTGACAAACTTTGGTCCATAGTAAAAAACTGTTATGTTTTCGAACTAAATTTAGACAGCCTTATATATTTATAGAAACATTATCTCCCCTAAGAACTTTAATAATGTATATTTATTTGATACCATATTTTGGAAGCTTAAGATACAGACAAATTAAAGTAAATAATAAAAATTGTAAGATAAATTATAAAGACTGTGTATTATTAATAGAAACAAAAAAATATATATTAACATAATAAAAGGCCCTATGGCATCAAAAAAAGCAAGGGATTTTAATATACATTTTGCAATTATTTACATAATATTTTCTTAAAGCATAAGTGTGAATTATTATAGCATTGCATAAATTTAATAATAATTCCTCACATTTCAAAAACATGCTCAACTTATGCATTGATACATTATACACTGAAAAAATTCATAACTATTCAATTTTATTGTAATAAATTTACTGTTAAATTTATTTGAACATTATTAATCAGCATTTTAACCAAATAAAACCATTTAGTTTAACTTTGGAAATCAGTGATTTTTTTTCTTTCATCCCCTTGAAATATAGTCATACCCCAGTAAAAAAAGTCACTATTTTTAAGAACCTTTTTTTATCTGATTCATTCTGAATATCAATTTTTAATTTGAATAAGGAGAGTTTTTCATGTTTTCTCAACTACGGATGGATGAAAACTATTTGCTTTACTCAGAATTAAAGTGCATTTAACCACAATGAATGTTTTCTTATTTGAGAATACATTTTTTCAAAAACATAACTAATGATGCTAGAAAACCGGATTTGTAAATCTTTGATGAAACATAAATTGATATTTCCAATGAATCCAAGGAAGCTGAAGTCCATTGAGGATAAGTGCTATAAGTTCCTATTCAAACAAACTTAAATTCAGCTAATTACTTTTCTTTAAACTTTAAATACAAAACTTATATATACCAATGAACTTTAAAGAGAAATAAATGAAAATAGTCAACACATATCATTGCTTACACATGCTTTTAAAACTTAAGTAACTCAAATAAATTGTTCTATGCAAAGCATTACGAACAATTAACGCTAAAACAGAAATTTATTACTTATCGAAATAGAAATGACTATAGTTTGATTTTTTATACCTTTTTATAGAGACAAACAATATACTTGTAAAATCTTATTGATGTTGTGATGAAGGTGGTAGCAACTCAGTAGATTTCAACAAAGATAAATTTTTTCATTGGAAGGAGATTTGTTGAATACGGAATATACATTCTATATTACAGTTTAAACTTTTGTGGGATATGAAGCTTTTCTCCGTCTACAAAAATTATTATTAATACATTCCAGATGAATCAAACCAAACAATCGTATAACAAGCGTTGCCATTCTACTAATGTTAAATTGTAATATGAAGGAGGTTGCCACACCATCCTTTCGATAGGGACAGATAAAAAGGAACAAACAAAACCGGACGCGTAATGCGCAATTTTGTTGGCAGCAACTATTCCTATTATCTACAAACAAGGATGGGTTACTTTGATATTTTTGGCCTCTTTTTGAAAATCGCCAAGTTCATCGTTGGCTTAATTGAACCTACTAAAATCATTCTTACTATAGCGCTCGTGCTGACAGGTTCGTTTATCAAATTCTAGCGGGGAGATTTATTGGTTAGGTATTTTATAACTTTGAATTATAATGTTTGATTGTTACATTTTTTTGCAGTTTTTATATTGTATCAATTTCCTGTTAAGTTTTCCATCATTTTAACATATTTGCTGATTTATGGAATTTCTAACTTATGTGAACAACTAAAAACTTTGATTCATAATTTTGAATTATTATTATTTTACTCTTTTTATATTGTATTTTTATTTTATTTTGTACTTTGATTTGATGTAATTAACATTTTCCGTTCATCGACTTTCTAGCTTCTGCCGTGTAAAAGCTCGATTCTCCGATCACGTGAATGTAAAAATTTTATGCTTTCATTATTTATAATGTTTTAATAATACGTTTTAAAATTTCCAGGTATTTACAATGTAGTAGATTCATTATTTTTTTAGTTCCTGCTGAGGGATTGCCCCCTTGGCGGATCTCGTGAGTGTAAAACTTTTTCTTGTCGTTAAATCGAAAGTTCTATTGATTGTTATGAAAAATTAGCGTAAATATATGAGGTAAATTGTTTGGCTTAATTTTTAAATGATTGTGAGAATAATAATAGAAAATATAAATTTTTTGGAGGTGTTCTTGTAAAAGAAGGGTGCCCTGCTAGGATCCAACCAAAGGTAATAACACTATTCTTAATAAGAAAATAAATTTATTTAATTAAAGTAAGAAAAAATCATTATTGGAATGTATTATCTATAGCAAAAAAATTTATACGAATCACATGTAAAGATCTACACAATATGTTGAGATTTAACTTTCCCTTAACCTTTTCCATATCATGAGTGAAATTGTAGATTTAGATATTTAACACATTTGCTAACATGTGAAGCTTCCTAGACATATAAAAGAAAAACTAGTTGTATAGAAATATCAAAGATTCTATATTCTAATTATTAATGGAATATCTCTCTCTCTCTGTCTTGGTAGAATCACTCTTTATAAAGACTTTTAAGGGATCAGTATAATATATTTTTCAAAGCATAATCAAGCATTTCAACTGGTTTATAAAACTTCTATAGAGTTCATTAAAGCTAATCTTGAAGTGGGTATTGAAAAATCTTCAGTATTAGAATATGTATTCGGTTAATAGAAGTTTAATTGTACTTGACTAATAAGGAATGCTTTACTCTGTTGCTCATGTTATTATTAATAAATTAAATACAGGAAATATGTATTGTGTTTCAACATTCTGAGAGTAAGGGTGCACAGTTAAAAATTAATTGCATTACGCCTTCAATGCACTTGGAAGAAATGATTAAATGATCTTGTTTTCCAATTTTGAAATTCGATGGGAAATTTCTCTAGTAACTCATTTGGAAGGAATAAGTTCAATCAGATGTAAACAAATAATGGAAAATTTTAAAATTGCATCGACTGATAAAAAGCCTGCTTTCAATAAATATTTTGATGATATTTATTGTAATTCAGCCTACTTATAGTATAAGTCCCATCACATCTACTTCTGCATGCCAATACTGATAAAAATATATATTGTTAATCTATATTCACAATACATGAATGTCCAATTATTTTAAAATGAAAATTTAACTGTCAAGCAGATAGTTTGTTGAAAATACAGCATGACACATATTTAGCACATTATAGAATTTTAAATGGTACTCTTCCCAGTTTATATGCTCACAACCTATTTCCATTTCAAAATGAATTGAAGATTCCTGACAGATATTTATGACCAGGCAACAAATTCTTGGTCTGTAAAATCGCGGACTAATGGAGATGTATTTTATGTTGTTAAAAAGATTATGGTAGCATTTCAGAAAAAGGCTATGTGTGTGTGTGATCAATGCCATTACAAGTGTGTAAAATTATCATGTTCGGCTTGGTATACATGTGAATGATCAGATAATCATGCACCATGTAAACATATTAAGTTCATTCTTAAATTGTTTGAGAGATTCCATGTTGTTGAAAATGTTGAATATACTTCTTTCCATATCTCAGATAGAAAGTGTGGTATGGGGTCTTCCGCCAAAGAAATATGTAATGACATAAGAAAAACCAGGAGACTGAACTTCTACTTGTAGTATTAAATTGTTTATTGCAAGGTAAAATAGTTCAGGAACAATTGTCTCAACATGCAATTCAGTAAAAGAAAGGTAAAAAGTAATTACTAAAGAATTATTTACCTGATCCTCTTGTACCTACCTCCCAATCAGCATTTAAACTAGCAATAAATATTAAAGCCAACTATTGGGGATATAAAAAGGAAAGCTCTGAAATGTTCTTTTTTTAGTTATCAAGAAAGAAAACCTTCAAGCTCAGGCAAGTCAGCATTACTCAATTCAAAAGCTATTTGCAAAAAAAAACTTAACTGTATCTTTAACACCTGATATATGCTTGTAGTGGAGTTGTTTTATGTTTTCCAAGACATTTAGCTATGTTTTTATGGGGTAAAGTTGTTGTATATTTTTATATCAGATGAGGAGATAAGTAATTATTAAAAATGATCAAATTTTTGTCACAAATGGCTTTATGACAGTATATTAGAAGTATATAATTTAAAAATCATGCAGGATAGAGATTCCATTGCAGTTGAATGTTACCACACAAATTTTGGAAAGTGATGGGAATACGGTAATTTTTTATATCATTCATTCTTAATAAAATTTTAGGCCAAAAAATTGATTTATACTTTTGGAACATACGAATTTAGAAATTACATGTATACTTTTTGCAGGTAAGAGTTTAATATAAAATATATAGAATCGGGTGATGTTAATGCTTGCTATCAATACAAGCAAAACTATATACTAAAGTAAGTAATATGTTTTAACTTATGTGTAAATAATTCTTAATAATAAATTATTCATCATTTTGATAATATTTGTGCTGTTTGTTATACAGGAATAGACCTTGAAAATCTGCCTTGCCTATATAGAAACAGGTATTTCATCCATATGTTACATTTCATGGGTGATGAGGAAAGTGGTACTGAAAGTAATGATATAATGTGATTGTCTTTTTTATGGTATAGATGTACTAATAAGGATTTATTTATTTTTTTGTCCAGTAATGGACCAGTTTTTGATATACTATTTGTTTTATAAATACTTTAAATAGTTTTAGATGTGTTTTATATGTGCTCTGTGTATCAACCAGATGAATGAAGTAAATATTCTTACATCTCTGAAAGTCTTGAATGACTTTTTGTTCTTAAAAAGTGCTAGATGGAATTTTCAGCTGTGGTGACATATACATTATAATTGCATCACAGTTGTGAAAGACTTTTTAAAGCATTAAAAAGATTGTGTAATGTAATTAATTATATATATATATATAGTAAGTAATATTTATACGATAGGAAATGCAATACAAGTTAATATTTTATTTAGTTTTAAAAGCAATCAATTGTCTACTTTTTTTAAGACTGTCAACAGTATTAGTTACACAACACTTTTTAATACAGTAGGTATAATCTAAAACCATTTGAAAAATACAATGGTTTGTGCAGTAAAGTAGCTTAAAGAGTGGTGCATTCCATCTTATGTCAAAGCGGTACAAGTAATAAATTTTCTTAAATCGAAAAATCTTGTATAGTTGATTTTTCATAATTTTTACAAGTTCCGTAAGTAAACAATCATTAGCTGCATAGTTATTTATATTAAAATTTTAACATTTACATGCAACATAAATACATTTAAGAAAAAAAAAACGTTTAACAGTACATGTTTTGTAAAGAAAATTAGGAAACTGTATTTCTTTTTTTAAAAAAGGTATACAGTATTCATTCAGTTTTGAAATCCTAGAAATATTATGTAAGTCAATTATTTCTTTGCTACTTTCCATAATAAATGATTCTGTTGTAGCTAAGTTAATCAAAATCGTTTTCTTCAACCACATAAGTTTTACTAGGATCCTAAGAGGGTTTTCAGATAAAAATATAACTTAGTTCTTCGTTTTGCTAGTTATTTTTGTGATGCTTGATACTCAGCTTAACAAATATTATTTTTTTTAAAATACTATTAAAACTTCAATATTTTCGCGATTTATACTTTTGTATTACTATTTAAAAAAATTTCCAGATGTGCTAACTTTTGAAGACTTTCAGAAATATATAAAACTTTCAGCTAATTAATGAATTGAGCCTTCACATAACAAATAGCGATCTTACATCGATAGATTAAATCAGTCGCATTAAAATAGAAAGATAGCTTTTTATTGAACCTCGTAAAAAAGTTTGTTAATGTCTGTCTCAATTGCTACTATTACTTATTCAAAACTTCCACAAACACTTCTATTTTTCTTTGGTGATCTTTTTGAGAATCACATCGTCCTGATTTTTTAAAAAATGTATTAAAATAATTTTATATTATTATACTAATATTTTATTTTAGTAAAATGGTGAAATTCCGTAGAACTATTAATCTTGGAAGGGTTTTATTTGAAATGTAAGAAGATATTGCTGCAAAATAAAAGATTCGCAATAATATACTTTAGTATTCTAATGATATATTTCAATTATTGTGAGATGAATGAAAGAAATGCATTTATTAATTTCAGTAATGAAACATGTAAAACGAAATACAAAACAGGGTCGGATGTGTAACAAGACAAAATTTGCTTGATAGTAAATTGAGAGAAACTCAGGAACGATCACAACAATCTCATATTAGAAAGATTTGTCTGATGATTATAAAAAAGAATTCAAACAACACCTTATTTATTATAAATTTTCCGATAAATATCTCCGAAGTTTCGGGGTTTTTTTTAATATCTAACTATTGGATTCAGTTTATTGATCAGCAATAAAATAAAGAAATGTTTAAAAAATTTGCTTAGTATAAAAAATGCATAAAATAACAATTGAATTCTATGAAATTAGAAACCTGTGTTGCTCCATGACCCAATCGATCAATTTAAAACATTGTCAGCATATATATATACCTGATAAGATTTGGGCTAAAAAAACAAATTAAAAACTTCCTTACTGAGATCACTATGTACCCTAAGCTTAACATTTATAAAAACAAAATATAGACCTTTATAAATCGTTTCTAGGTTTAAAAAGAAAGAAGGGGAGAAAAAACATTGTTTTAGCGAAATGATTTTATGTTCATTGCAACAATAAAATTAATTATTTGTTAGACTTGAATGACTGTGCCGCGAAACCTTCCATAAACACTTCTGTCATTCTATATGTGTTAGTTGTAAAACACAGATTTATATTTGTACTGTAGACATCAGTATTTGCTTCGTCATTTAATTATTCACCAAAATGATTGAAGATAAAAAATTTCTTACACATTATAAATATTTTAAATATAGTGATATCACATTTAAAATCAGATCCATCATAAAATAATTTGAATCAAATATTATTCGAAATAAGCTTGCAATTACAAAGAAATGCAAAGGAATTCAATCAAAAAAGTTCTGTATAAAATCTACATAGTATAATTTGAAAAGTATTTCTTCATATTTTCCTCGCGTGCGCATAAAATTGAATAACGAAGGAAAAAAAACGTTCTTGAATCTTTGCTATAAAATTAATGTGTAACATTATTGCAATGAAAACATTTTTACTTGTGATAAATGTTGAGTAAATTTATTTGAAAATATATCACTATATTTTTTTACTTATAATTGCACGGAAAACTTTTTTAATAAAAATGCAATTAGTTATTTAACGTATTGTTAATGTTCGAGATTTGAAACACTAGCAAGTATTAAATTATTCGAAAAATGGAGCTACTAAATAATTCAAATGGTACCTAGTAATGAGATATGCATAATACTATTTCGAAGTTCTGAAAAGACATAACTATTTTGCTCGAAGGAATAACTATCAAAAATGCTAAAAATTATAAAGTACAGACACAGGGGGGGGGGGAATTCAAACAAACACAATGATATAAAATTTTTCATGAAAATAGCTCACACATACCTTAGCTGTTAATATTTTTGTTTTTAATGAGTTTTTCTTTCTTTCTTTTTAGATAAGTTTCTAAAAACAGGTATATTTCCGAATATATCAAAAGAAAAATTTAAGACAGATGGTAGAAAATTATTCTTAATTTCAAAAGAAATAAGCTGTATGTTTCAGAGAAAGTACAAAAAATCTTTTTAGAGATAATTGAGTATTGTTGCATAGTTGCGATTTATTATAATAAAATTACACAAGATAAACAAATTTGCTAATTATGGATGAATAGCACATAAACATTTCGGTATATTATATTTTCAAATGCTCATATGTGAGGAGTTTTTTTTTTTTTTCATCCGTAGTTTTTATAATATTTTCTAAGATAATAGAGCTTTTTCCAAAAAACAGTATATTTTATTTTATGAAGAATAAGATTTACATGTTTCGTATATTATTCATCTGATGCAGTCTAATAAAATTTATTACGGTGCCTTTATATCATACTTTATTAATAAAATTTTTGGTAAAGAAAATTGATTCATACTTTTGGAACAAACGAATTTAGAAAATACCTGTACACTTCTATTGCAGGTAAGTGTCTAATATTAAATAGTGGCCGCGGTAGCCAAGTGGTCAAGGCATCGGTTCGTGGCTAGCATGTCATGAGTTCGATCCTAGTACCACTGAAGACCCGCTGTGTAGGGAAACGATGAGCGTAAAATCTGTCGAGAGCTCAAACGTCCTCCCGTTGGTGTGGTGAGTTAGTTAGGAGAGGGGTGCCAACTCAGGTGTCGTCCGCGTCACTTGACCATGGTTCAAAATTACGCGGACTGTCCCCAAAAGCCCTCGTGTAGCTGAACAGTGGGACGTTAATATTCACTAACTCACTCACTAATATTAATAAATATATTGGATCAGGGATATTAATGCTTGCTATCTATTCAAGCAAAAGTGTATACCAAAGTAATATGTTTTAACACGTATAAATAATTCTTAATAATAAATTATTCATCTTTGCGATATTATTTTTGTTATTAGTTATAAGGAATAGACCTTGAGAAATTTACCTTACCTATTTAGAAACAGAGGTTTTGCATCCATACACCATATTTCATGGGCAATGTGGAAAATGACGGTGAAAGTAATGATATAATGTGATTGTCTTTTTTATTGGATAGATATATTAATAAGAATTTGCTATTTTTTTGTCCAGTAATAAACCATTTTTTTATATACTGCATTTGTTTCATAAATACTTTAAATAGTTGTAATTTTTCAGGTTGCTTTTTATGTGTTCTGTATATCAACCAAATATATGAAGCAAATATTCTTGCATCTTAGAAAGTCTGACTTTTTGATCTCAAAAAGTGCTAGATGGGATTTCTTGCTGTGGTGACATGCATTTTAATTGTATAACAGTTGTGAATGACTTTCTACAGCATTAGAGATTGGGTAATGTAATTAATTGGAAAAAAATATTTATATGACTAGAAATGCAACAAGTTAAAATTTTATTTATTTTTAAAAGCACTCTGCTTTTTCTAAGACTGTCAGCAATATTAGTTACACAACACTTTTTAATACAGTAGATATGATCCCAAACCATTTGAAAAAGACAATGGTTTGTGCAGTATAAAGGGTGGGGTAACAAATTTTATTGAAAAATTTCCTTATTGAGATCACTATGTACCCAAAGCTTAACATTTATAACCTTCATAATTGTTTCTATATTCAAAAAGAAGAAGAAAAAAAAACATTTTTTTAGCTAAAGGATTTTATGTCATTGCAGCAACATGCGTATAATATTAATTGGACAATTCCAAATGAGTTACAATGGCTAGTAATTCTGTTAGAGATGTTAAATCACCAAAACCTTAAAGTACGCCGATTTTCAAGATTTGGCTGTGAAATAAGCAATTATGTTCTGCCCATCTCTGATTTAGGGGTGCGCAAGTTTCTAGAGATAAAAAGCGGAGACAGAGAGTCTGACTGCCTTTTCCTCTGAAAAGGGGCTAATTTACTTTTGACATTTATTGCAGACATCTGGTCAAAGTGGTTCAATAGTATCCGCTTAGAGGTGTGGTCTTCCGAGAAAACAATTTGAAGTTGTATTTTTGTTCCATTGAACACAAATGAGAAAAAATTTGCGAGTAAAATCAAAGCTAATTTGAAAGATTACCCCGTCATTTTTCTTAAATCATCATCTAGTTCGAATGATAACAATAATATAAAATTTTTCATGAAACTAGTTTAGCTGTTAATATTTTTGTTTTTTAATCTTTTTTTTAAAAAAAAAAATACGTATATTTCCGAATACGGTGAAAATTGTTTAACACGAAACTGATTATTTTGGAAATGAAATATTTTTTCGTGTTAAAGGATATAGTAAAAAAAACAAACATATTTCACCAAAATTAAGTTTATTAGAGTATATTTTATTTATATAGATCTAAATATTTATGTATCTAATAAAAATCCATGAAACAAAAGTATTCTTAAGAACTTAATGAAATTTATTGCAAAATTTTAAATTTTTTGAAAATCAAAACATTTATTGAGTTTCTGGAAAATATATTGATGAAAAAAATTTACGAGTTAACAATGGCGTTACGTAGAATATTAGGGCCTCCATGCAAGATCAGATTTTGGGCCCCAAGCCATATCTTACAAAGAATTGCAAAACCGTAACACACCGGCTTCCCCCCCCCCACACACACACGTTGCGGGAGCGTACATTACGCCACTGATATCAAACATCGTTTTCTTAGAATCTAGCAAATCTTTCAATTTTGAATTTCTTTGGTAATCTTTCTTCACGAAGATACAAATACTATAGGCCCAGACCTAGTTAGAGTCTGATAAATTAAGGCTTTGTGCAGAGGTGGATTAAGCGGCTGGATGGCCGCCAGGGGCCCTAAACTTGAGCAATTCTTACACAAGATTTGTACAATTTATACGCACAGAAGGCTTCACACACAGCACATTTATACATCTTTATATTTAGTACAGTAAGCAGGGATGTCTTTAGACTTCTTGGGACCCTGAGCCTCTGCACAAAAGTAGGCCCCAACTATGACGCATAAAAGTAAACAGTGCGTAGCATACGTTGTCAAATACTCGTACAAACCCCAAACAAATAAATGTGTATGACTAACAATTGCACAAATCGACTAGGCCTATATAAGGACGACGGTCATCACATGTAGCCAGTTGACATATTATCCGAAATTCCAAGTTTTAATTTCCAATTTTTTTAAAGTTAAGGTTTATCTTGAGCAATTGAGTTTTAATATAGCTATACATTTTATTACGAGATTTTAAGTTTAACGAACCTTTTCACTATTTTAGTTTATTACTCTTGAATTTATGGGCCTCAAACCTTTTACCGCCAGGGTCCTCCAAATAACTTAATCCGTCTCTGTCTTTGTATTGGAATCAGATCTCGAACGCCACTTATATAAATGTCGAAGTCTCAGTGTTATTTAAAAAAATTATTTCAGGATATTACTGGAATCTGTCATTAAATGTAATTTTCTAATATATAAAAGAAAGTTTTTTAAAAAAAATTTTAATGAAATGAATTTAGGGCATCAGATAATTCAGTATTATAAAAAGTTTTTTTTTTCGATTGGAAAACACCATAAATTGTATTAAAATGATTTCATCCTATATATGAATTTCACAAACTCCCCGGTTATTTCATTTCATACCTGTTTCAATAAAATTCATCAGGTTTAGAAAGTTTTATTGCAATTATATTCATTTGCTTGCATTAGAATTTATATTTGGGTTATGGTCAGGCTAAAAAAAAATGGGCTTTCCAAATGCGCTATGCTTTCGAATCTTGATTTCATTCACGACCCTTTGTTTTGAATATCGTAGTATGCTTCATATTAAACGAAATTGATCCTTGCAATCCTTAGACGGCGTAATATGGATGGGAGAAGCGAGTCACATATTTGTCACTAGCATTTCAGAAATCCTGTGTCGCCTATCCAAATTAAAATTTTCAGTTGTTTGTGATTCCAAACCATTTATTTATAGTACTAATATTACCTTTAATGAATATGTTATGTGTATTGAAATCAGTAATTCAAGGAAGAAAAATTTTGAGAAAATCCCTTAAATAGTATAAATACTTTACTGTAATAAACTAAAATTTTCTGACTTACAAATTTATGCAGCATATAATACGAAAGTCATTTTCATTTACATTATTAGGAATAAATGTATGCATTCCATATGATATTGTCAACCACCTTGAAATATTTAGTGAAAACATGCACAGATTATCCAGAATATAAACGTTTTTGAGGAATGTTAACATTTTGACTTGAAAATAATAAATTAACTTCAATTTTTTTAATTAATGGTCGTTACAGTAAACGTCATCCTATTGATGCAAGCTGCTAATTTATTTTTCACTACTTTTCACAAAACATCAAATTTAATCAGTTAATTCCATTTGTTTAATACTTAAATCCGTCAAAATATATTTTATATATTTTTTTTAAAAAATGTTAGTAGTACTCAGCGGCTTAAAGTATACCTCCGCATCGCAGGGAGGCCCAGGATTCAAGGGGCCTTATAGACTGACTGATGTCGAATAAGTAATCCTTTGTAAGATCTGGCTTGGGGCTTAAAACCAGACTTTATAGAGGGTCTCTAATATTTTCCGTGAGACAATTGGTGGTACTTAAAAAACTTTATAGATGACAGCCCTTCCTTTGTAATTCCATTACAACCAAATTTATAAAATCTGAGAAGTCCTAAGTTTTCGTATGTATTTATTCTAAGGGGAAAAAATTTCTTAGTGCTCATTTTAAAAAAAAATCGCATCTATATTTATATACGAAATGTTCACTTAAACTTTTTGCTAGATATAATTTAACAGAAATGTGTTTATAAATTTTGTGTAACATATTTTTTACGGTTGTTTTATTAATTTAAATGTTTGAATTTTGAAATTGCATATGAAGCTTTATTTTTCACTTTTTTTTCTTTCTGTAAAGTAAAAACTTTAAAGCATCAAAGAAAATTTTGTTATGGAATTATTCAATTTTTTTCAATAGCAAAAAGTATGAACACAAAAAGAATAAAAACTGATTGGCTTTCTTCCTTTTTCACTAGATAACTTTTGAAGGATGTACATTATAGTTCTACATTCTTTTATAAAATTGAAAACGGAAGAATGCTTGCGTATTCTGAAAAAAACCTAAAATTTTAAATTTATCTGCTATTTAAGTATTTCTTAAAATTAAAAACAAATTTAAACAATTCAGAGAGAAAATCCTTCCTTTCCTTATTATTGTTACTAATGCCACCTGTCTGACGTAGTCAGATCGAGGCCCACGATATTCATCATGGCATCGGGCTAGACTGTACGCCTGTCGTTAGCCGTAGCTTTGAGTACCATGCAGGTGACAGTACGATTTGCCTCGGTTCCACCCCAATTTTGAGAGGGAACACCTTGGGAGTGGTCAGGGGCCTCTCTTTCCTTCCCTTTGTGTATATGGTGTTGCAAATTTACTTATTGAAAATTTTTGTTATTTTTCAATTTTTTTCATTTTTCCAAGTGTTACTTGAAAATAAGCTTCAGGTTCAATGAAAAATGCGTCTTAAACTTACACAGAAAGCTATTTCTTCTTGGTAATTTTTTTTAATAACAGTATTATTCATAATAAGCTATTTTCCTCTTCGAGTATTTCGCCACAACTCGTATCTGTAATAAATAGATTTATGTAATTTTGTCCCACTCCCACTTTTGCAGGGGTGTTTTTTAAAAGTAATTATAATATTGTATCATTTTCATGCTTATTTTTTGTATCGTTTCCTGTCTATCCCGTGTTAAATCGAACCTGGGTAATCTCACTAAAGTTTACTCAGGAAAACTCATACACATACCTGTAAGTAGTATGTAGCTTTACTTTCCTCTGTTCTGCGTGAGTGAATATTAACGTCGCACTGTTCAGACGAGGGCTTTTGGAGACGAACCTCGTAATTTTGAACCATGGTCAAGTGACGAGGACGACGCCAGAACTGGCATCCCCTCTCCTAACTACCACACCACACCAACGGGAGGACTTTTGAGCTCTCAACAGATTTGACGTGCATTGCACTCCTACACGGCGGGTCTTCAGTGGTACTGGGCTCGAACTCATGACATACCAGCCACTAGTCTGTTACCTTGTCCACTAGGCTAACACGACAACTTCCTATATTCTGCAGATCATGATAAAGGGCTGATGTTAAAATAGCTTTGTAAATTTAAAATACTAATATATTTTTACTTGATAAAGTCCAATCAAAATAGGACCCTCGGTGTTTTTTGTTTTGTTGTTGTTGCACCAAGGCGTTTTTGGTTACCTAGCTACGCCCCTGTTATATAACTCTATATTAAATAAAAAATATTAATAGTGTATTTCCAATCTGAACAGTCTGGAGAGTAAAATGTCAAATCAGGTGTCATCCTCCTGAATTCATCATGATTTAAAATTACGAAGTTCGTCACCTCTATACCCCTCACGTTGTTTCGAAGTGCGATATTAACAAAACAAAAGAGAGACCAGCCAACGAAATTCAATCAGAAATTAACGAAAAATCTATTTGTTAACTTTTTTTATAATATTAGTTTCTGTTCACATCTATATTTTTTATTGCAGAGAGCGTAATTACTGTTGGATATTGATTAGGTTTGCTTTAAAACGTTTCTAGCCTTCTGTAATAATTTTTAAAAATATTTTTCAAAAATTGATTTTTACAATGTATAAAGGTACTTTCCCTCCTTACGTGTTTTTAAAAAATTTATATTTTTTGGGGGAAGGGGAAATAAAATTTTTAAAAACAATGAGTTTAATTAATGATTTTAAAACATTCATTTTTTAAGAAAGCAACTTAAAAAAGAACCAGCAAAAAAGTAAACGAAAAAATTCATATTTTTTAAATGTAAAATATATATATGTACTACTTCTAAGGTCATTTTGCTTTTTGACCTTTTATCTCGCTATAATCTTACATGAAGTTTTTTCACACACCGTCGAATAGTTATAAAAATAGACTTCTAATAGAAGCATGACTTCGATATAATTTCTTTTAGATATAATTTCTTTTTCATACAATAATATTTTCATTAAATTTCTCACAAATAAATTGCGTGGAAAAACTTAATAAAAGTGTAATAGTGATAATATTTGATGTACAGCATAGAAAGATGCATAATAGCAATTATTTTTCAGTATTGATTAAAATGTCTATTTTTATGTTATTAATACTTTACAAAAATTCCAAAAAAAAATTATTAATCCGTTTACATTAAAATATTCGTTCTAATCAAGATATAGAGTTAAAAATATCTAGCCAAAAAGAATAAATCAGGGGAAAAGAAATGAGAAGAATGGTTCCCACGTTTTTTTAACAAGCTAATTAAGGCGCGTTTGTGTTCGAGTGTCGGTGTCGTAAAATAGCCCCCTCCCCCCATGTGAATCATGAGATGAGTGAGAAGTTTCAAAGGAGTGGTCCTAAGATCCTTTCCTTTTCCTGGTCTAGGAGGATCCAATTATCATATTGTAGAACCACACTTTCGTCTCTTTCATAGCAATCCTCCAAATAAAATATCAGAAAAGTTAATTTGAATAGAGACATGATAGAAAAATCAAAAGTATGAAAAAGCATTCACTTTGAAATAAATGTAAATAGTGAAAGAGAAAAAAAAGAACGACAAATTAAATTTACATTCAACCATTATTTGGATTAATTTTTTTTTTAATAGAAAGGACTGAGAATTATTGGAGTAATCCAATATCATCCATTTTCAGTTTTCATGTCCTTAATTTAAAGTTACTGAGTTACACACAGCAAAGATTTTGCCACTTTCTTCTAGTAAACTAAGGTAGAGTGATTTTCCCTTTTGTGAGCATAATTTGTCCAGGCACAGAATGTTCAATAATACATTAAATTTGAAATAGTATATGGCTGTGGAAATTATCTAAAATCTGAACTTTAAAATAACTTCAGCAATAAGTTTTAAAATTCTAATTAATCCTGAATTGTACCCAATTTATTAAAATGCTTTTAAAATTTCAGAAATATAATCCCTGAGTTAGAGTTGAAAAGACAGTAGTGTTTTAAAAAAGAAATTTAAAAACTGCATTCACATATTTGTTTAAATAAAATAAAAGAAACTGAATACGCAAAGAAATATAACATTTCAGTCAACACTGAAATTCTAAAAATCACAGCTTCCTGTTGTGAATGTGTGGTGGTGTGGAATTTAGGAGAATGAAATGTTATCTGATTAAATCCTCCACATAAAAAGTATACAAAGAATAGCATGTCAAGTTATTGAGATTTTATACATATATTGATAGAAATTTTATACATATGAAACAATTTTTAAAAAAATTATTCAACGCACACACAACAGTAAATTATAACATCAAATACTTCCTCACTAAATTTTATATATATTGAAATAAAAAATAGTTAAGGGAATAGTGAGCAAATATTATTCCTTCCTATCAAAAATGCCATTTCAAAATGAATAGCTGCTTCAATATAAAGATTTTGAAGTTCAAAATGTAATATATATATATATATAGATTTTTTTACAAATAAATTATATTTTTAGTTACTGTGGTGTGGAGGTAGTATGTTGGTCAAGAAATATTTATACCCAAATAAACAATTTTTGTTTTATTTTTTAATAATGATATGTTTTTAATACTTATATAAAGAACAATTAAAATTCAGTATTCATTTTTTAAAAAAATAATAAATCTGCAACCCTTTTAAATTATTTTGAAGTACCTTCATAATATAAAAAGTATGAATATTTTTCAGAGCATCTTTTTCTATTATGATCTTATTTAAGTTAGGGCAGTTTTGTTACAAAAGCTGCTGAATTGTTCATGGTGCTAAATACTGGCTAAGTTGCAGCCTTAGTGCCAGGAAGAAAAAACGGGGAACTCTGACAGTTTTAAACATTTGAACAATTATAATTTCAGGTTCTTATTAAAATATGCAGTTATATTTCCATCTACCTCTGAAATTGGCACATCTTATTGGACTAAGTGAAGGCATTTCTGGACAGTGTAGCATTGATAATTAAAAAAATATATGCTATAAATTTGGGACTAAAACCGAGTAGTGAAAAATTGAAGCAAGTACTGAACATTCGGAACAGTAACGGGAAATTTGGGATAATGTACAATCAAGTTAAAGGAAATTATTAAAGGAATTAAACACGAGAAAGAAAAAATGTATTAACCCAAATTTTTTAAAAAAAAAAAAGGAGGAACAAAAACTTATACGTTTTTCTTCATTGAAGTAAAATTTTCAGGAAAACTCAATCTCATTTTTTAAAACAAATATTTAATTTGTATATCTCAATACATCAAATTCAAATTTTTATTTCAAGAAATTATAATTCAATGAAAGAAAACAGCCACTGTCATGTAATAATAATAATATATTCTTATTATTGGAAATCTTATTTTTTTAAAAAAAGAATTCTGTAAGAAAAAAAAAATTTTTCTTCAAAACCCATATAAAAAACCTTGTTTTTACTGGAATATGTGTTCCAAGCAAAATATACATTAAGGTATTTTGAAAATTTATCATTATTTTCCTGCCATTAATAATTAATTTTGAAGTACTGAAAACTTATTTTAAAATTATCTCTACTCGATATAGCTAAAAAAAAATAATAATACTGTTTCATAAAATTTACTTTAAAATTTTTTTTAAAAAAAAGTACATTAATACTACTGATGATTGAATTCATTATAATAGTATACTTTTTAATAATTTTTTAAAAATGTTTTCAGTTTAATACTACAGAATTTTAAGTTTTATCACACGTTTTAAGCATAGCTGAAATATGAATCTTATTGTGAACAATGGTTCTAATGAATTTTCAGCAAAGTAAGAACAGAACTGAAAAATAAATTATACCATTTATACATTAGCTAAATCACAATTTAAACATAATTTTGGACTATTTTTTAACTGAAAAATTATATGAAATTCAAGTCAATTTTTGTTTAGCATAAGCTGAAAATAATTTTAATTCTAAACAGTATTTAAAAGGCAATGCATCTAATTCCTACCCTTTTATAACAGTCAATATGATATAGATAAATATAAAACACAATTTTCTTTCTTTATGAATAATATACATATATAGTTACTATATTATATATCAATATTTTTCTAGTTATGTTTCTTAGAATCTGTTTTCTATCATTTAGCTTTGTGGGTAGTATAATTTTGTCTTATTATTTTTTTTTCATTTTATTATACTATATATAATATAAGAATTGCTCTAAATGAAAATATGATTTAATCTCAGCTGCAAAAGTTAAAAGGATTTTGTAACAATAATCCTCAAGTGTCTGTTTAGAAAAAATTTGCTAAACCTGATTCAAATGTTACAAGGATTAATAAAAATTTACTAAAAATTGCAAATAATCAAAAATATATCAATAAACTAAAATATTTTACTCTTCTATTTTAAGTCTACAATATAGTTACAGTTCTACATTTGTTTTTTCCAGTTTCACTTAATATTTTTAAAAATTTAATCTTAATTCTTATTTTATAAACATACCATATTTCTAATGAACTTGTATACAACAAATAAACAATGAAAACATATTTATATCTTAAAATTCAAACAAAAATTGAAAAAACATTGAAATTGTTCAGTAGTAAAGTTATAAACAATAAACGCACAATATTTATAATAGGTTATTAGATGCACACATACTGAAACACACACTCAACACAGCATATCCAAAAAATACAATACATTGCATTTTTTTTCTAATTATGGTGAAAGTAGCCAATAATTCATAGAGAGCCAAATATAGCAACCCCAAAACAGAGGAATTTGAATTCCAAGGCTGTAAAAAGTAGGAATAGGTGCTGCCAACGAAATTGCGCATTACCTGTCCGGCCTTGTTTGTTCCTTTTATCTATCAGACTGAAACTATGAGATAAGTTGCACGTAGTGACATCTGTTGGTTAACTTTTAAGTTATTATGTATAAGGATTTCTGACAACATAAAATGTAAAATGAAATGAGTAATAATAAACAAATTGTTTTTCGTTGGATGACCGAGGGAAAAAGACAAAGCTTAAACAATGTTTCAAGAGCATTATTATACCAGAAATCTCACAATCCTTTTACTAATCCTTTCCACGGAAGGTGTTAAACTCAAAAGCTAATTTGTGTGTGGGGAAGGATAAACAAACAAGGTTTTAACATTGGATGGGCCGCAAAAAGAAAGAAAAAACAATTTTCTCAGAAACGTAGGCTTATTTCGAATAATACATTCTTGTAAACATATATGAAAGAACAATAAAAATTGAATGTTTACGTCCTGACATATTTGACATCTCTTCTCTGATACTAAATTTTCTATTTCCGAAGCAATTTTTTAAAATTTTAATATATATTTTTGTAAGCCGATTTATTGGCCAAACTGCAAAAATGTTCGTTGTGGGCTGTGAGTTTGACACCCCTGCTTTACATTAATATTTTTCTTTCATTATATTTCATTCACTAATCACGCGTGGATATTAAATTAAACGATTCAGTTCAACGCTTGTAATTTGAGATACAGCACTCTTTGTTAAAGAAAAAACAAAAGTATTATTACAACCTAAATGGAAAAAGACATCAATGATTGTTCATAATGCATGCCAAGAAATGTATGTATGGACAAGTTCTACCGTAAAGCTTACTATGGGGGCGCTGCGGTCATTAAATACCCTCAACTTCTTCCGGTTTCAACAAAATAACATTGTTTTGTATACAAACTTAAGCAGAAGTAATTTTAATTTTCCTTGCATTTCTTAAGCAGAATTTTTAGCCTTTTAAAATTACCGACATGAAAGAGAGTAAACTATGCACTCTTTGTTCCACATGTGGATCTTTTTCTGAGAACCTCTACGAATTTTTAAATCACCGTTTAATTTACCGCTGTCCTACGAGTCTATCCACATGGCTACAATAGGAGGCTACTTTGCAACCGAAAAATTGGTAAGCGAGAGTTAAATCTGTGTTATTTAATAAGCATTTCATTACAAGTTTGTGTTTAAATGATATTATTCAAATTTTGTTGTGCTTTTTCGAAATAATCCCGTGCATTTGTTATAAACATTGCCCGATTCTTATTTATGGTAACCTTGGTAGCAATTTTGGCGACAGTTTTCACAACACACAATCAGAAATAATTTTCGACTGCTTTTATTTATATTAATTACACAATCACTTATATTTGTATTTCTTGAAAAAATATTAATTGAAAAAAATAGCTTGTTTCTGTTACAGGAATATTTGTTGTATGAATTCAATTGTTTTTTGCGTTGCATAGTGGGTGTAATTACGTAACATAAAAATAAAAGTTATCTAGATACACTAGTTTTGTTAGACTAATTTTAAAATTTCTAGGTTACATTGAATCAGTTGTGATAAAAAATAAGTGTAATATTTTGTTTTATGATTTATAATATATCGTTTTATGATTGGAGATGATTTTTTTAATTGAAATGAAAATTTTAACTAAGCCTTTGTGTGAGCTATTTATTTTGCTCTTGTACATAGTCAACTATTATTAATATAGATCTCATGAATTAAGCATTGGCAATTATTATAGGAATTAAACTGCTTTGTAGAGAGCTCGGAGCATCCTGATTATGTCTCGTGAATATTCGCCTGCATGGAGGATTAATAACTAAAGTAATCCAAGTAATTGTGCTAATTTACATATTTATTTAATTCATACATATTTGTTAAACTGAAGATTAGCAATTGATTTCTTTTCAATTTATTCTAAATTTAAATTGCATTAGGAATTTTTTATCTGATAAATATTTATTTATGAAAATTTTACTTTTAAATCATTTTTCTTGCAGAAATTTTTTCCATATATTGAAGGAATTAGGACAATCCAATGGAGTTTGAAGCTGGATACCAAAGTTGTTTTGGAAAAAAAAAATTACAATCGGGTTCTATTTGTTATTTGTAAATGTGTGTGTGTATTTTTTATGCCAATCATCCAATTTATTTCTGTGTAGTGTTTTTTTTACTTGTGTTAAAGACTTTTCACACAAATTAAAGACTTCACATAAATATGTTGTATTAAAGTCCTTTTACAGCTTTTGCTGAAATGTGAAGATATTCTGTGTAAATTTTGAACCAAAATTCAAGATCATCTAATTCATATCTTCATTTTAACTCAGAATCTGTTAATAGTTCAATCAGTTCTTTTATTAGTTATGTATCCTGATTTTTATTAAAGGTGAATTTTAACAGGATATCTCCTTTAATACTATGAAAAATTTATATCCTTTATTTTAAATTCTGAAAATATAAAAAAAATGTTCTAAACATGAATTTTACTTAGTATTATATTAAATATAAGATAATATGCAAGAGATTTTGCTTCTTTGATTGTTACAATTATTTTGATCTCAGTTAACTCAAAGAATGGAATATTTAACAATTTGAATTAATATGAATGTATATATTTGAATTTTGTGTATGTCATTAGTTAATTAATTTTATAATTGCCTCTATTTGATTTAAAAATTCTTCAAATAATTCTTTAGTATTATAGGTATATGAAAATAAGCACTGTGTAATTCAAATAATTACAAATGAACAATATGTAATTCAAACAATTATAAATAGAAAAATATGTAGCTTAAATTGTAAATAAACACTGTGTAGTTCAAAATAATGGCAAATAAGTAATTTTTTAAAATTTCCAATGACCAAGGTTACAGAAGGCTACTCACTACAAAAAGGGAAGGTCTGCGGTGTTAAGTGGATATTCAAACTCAGCAAATAAACAGTTTGTATTTCAAATACTTACAAATAAAAATATATACTATTCCAATACATGCAATTAATATCATTGTACTGTTCAAAATGGTTGCAAGTTAACATTAGATAATCTCAATTTATTGTAATTAACAGTGTATTTTTCTTTGTATTATTTTTTTTTATGAAGATGACCTAATAAATTTTTTTAAATGTTTTGAAATTTTTTAAAATTTTATTTTATATCTAGAAATCTATATATCTGTTTTACATATAAACTTTCATTAACCAGTTTGTAAAATTCACACATTCTCAATCTTTTTGAAAGAATCCGTCATTGACAGAATTCAAAGGACTAAGGCAAGCATTACAAAACTAATGAATTTAATTACATGCATACTATTGATACTCTTTAACAGCACCAGAGAGCTGGTTTATTGACACTATCTAGTATGTGCTTCTCGTAATAACCACCCAAACTTGCTACTTTCCAGGGATTTCTACTTTTAACAGCCCCTTGTAGGGGAATTTTGTCTGTACAAAATTATATACATATTGGGATTACAATATACTTGTGTGTGTGTGTGTGTGAATGAGTTTTTTAAAGCATAAGTTAAAAATATTTTTTTAAAATTTATGGCAAAACATATTTATTGAAAAATTAAGAATTGGTGTTTAGAAATTCCAATAATTTTCATCATATTCTATTACTTAGCAATGAAAAATCTGTCAGTAAATGTCACAAATGCTGCAACATGAGAACAAACTTCTCATAATCTGAAAGAATGCTAATTTTAAATATAACAGATGAATGCAAACAAGTAGAATTGGACAGTTTCAAAGAACACAAAAGTTTAAATGCCCTTTATAAGAATGGTATGGAACATATTGGAGAATTATTTTTAAAATATACAGTTACCCTCAAAATAATTAAAAACAATGAATCTCATAAAATATTGAAATTTGTATGTAAATTGAGGAATAAAGATAAGTTATCCTTTTTATTAATTTGAAAAAACAATATACACCTAGCCATGCATGTACAATGACCAGTGCTGGAAGCTGAAATCCAGCATTAAAGGTATTTATATTCAAAGGTTGACTGACCTGTACTTCACTAATTAAAATAAAAACGATTAAAACATTATTTCTATTTACTGAAAGAGGGTTTACTTTAATTTAGATCTTAATATAAAATCTTTTAACGAGTCAATAAGTTGTTTTTTCTCCTCAATTGTCATTCTCAGATGGCCAATAACTTAGAAAGTTGTGAAAATTGGAAAAAATTCTTGAATTATTTCCCAGTAAACATGGCTTGCAAAATCAAGACATATTCGTCAATAATTGAAACGTCCTGTATAATGTAGAAATTCAGGGCTGAAAGTTAAAATTTGCTGTTGTTGTAAATATCAAATTTCTCATATTTTTGAATAAAGTTATTTTGAATACTGATTAATGTAAATAATTTTATTTGAAAATGTCTATAACATACATTTGCTTAGATTTCCAAATGTTGCTGTAGCTAGAATTCTTGAAAATTGGGTATTGAACTTATTAAAAGTTTCTCAATGAGTGTATTGTTATAGGAGCTAAATTCATTATTTGTCATGTGTTTTCAGTTAATTCTTGCTTACTGCAAGTTACTTATTGATAATGTACTATTTTCTCTACTGATGTTTAAATTTTATAAAAGAAACCTTTTTTTAAAAAAGACTTCATGTTATTTTCTTTTTTAAATGCATCTCTTAAGTGCATTGGAATTTGTTAGCAGCAATTTTAATAATGGAAAGTAATAAATATTTTTAAAAATATTGTTGCATAAAATATTTATTTAAATCTAAATTGAAAATTCTATCTCACATGTAAACCAAATAAAATAATGAATATCATATTAATCTAGATATCCGTCAAATAGTAATACTCTGAAATGTTTTTTCACAAACAGCAAACTTTATGTAAATATTAGAAAATAACAGCTAGTGTACATAGATTATTGGTTAATATGAAAGTATTTTTTGCTTTACAAGTGTTTATATTATGATTGATAATAATGCTACCATAAGTTCTTAATTTAATATTCTTGTAGGCAACTTTGAATTTAAATTAAATTTTTCATTTCAATAAACATACATTATTATACAAGTTTTCCTTGTTTTGTGACATGATTCCAACATATTAAAAGTAAAGGCAACAATATTAATTCTATAATGTAGTAATGATTCAAAACCATTGAAAAATATGCAAATTAAGGAAATTTGTTTTAAAAAAATTTGATTTATAATTTATAGTAATTATTACACAATATTAAGTGAAAATATCACATAAGAGAAAAGGTGTAACAGTCTTTAGAAATTCAATTTAATTATCCTTTGTCTTTAATATATTTTTTACTTATTGAATTGCATATAAATTTTAAAAATAGTATGATATATATGAATACTATAGACTGTTTTAAAATACAATTTATATTTGTAGAAAAATCCTTAAAAAATTACATAATATTAGAGTTAGTTAACATGAAAGTTTTTGATTAATGATAAAAGATTTATTCTTTAATGAAAATGAATTTATTTTTACAGCACAATGAATTGCATATAACATAAAAAATTTATTAAAATACATAATCCATACAATATATGAAGTTGAAACATTGTTCAAAGATAGTAGCATTTTCAAACACATGCTAAGTAATAAATATTTTTTAAAATATAACATATGTAAGCCAAACAAATATTTCCATACAATGTAAAATAAAATAATAAACAATGCTAAAAGCCTGGATATCCTAATAATATTAAAATATATTTTCAAGAACAAGTTATTTTATATGATAATAGATAAAATAACATGATTTGTTATTTTCTAATAATTACCAAATATACAAAACACAGAAATTAATTAAAAATTTCTGGCAAAACATATATTTGGAAAAAGCGAACAAGAATGTTTTTTTTTTTCTTTCAAATTCCAGTAATTTTCATCAAATTCAATAAACTGACAATGGAAAACTTTGTCAGTAGATGTTACAAATGGAATACGTACATACATATAAGAAATTAAATACATTAATTAATCTTAAATTAGTCAAAAAGTAACAATTATAAATAATAAAAAGTATTTTACACATAGTTATAATTACTCTTCTTCAAATGAATATGAAAGAAATTTAATCCAATAACTATAAAAAATGTAATATGTAGAAAAAATAAGGGCGGCAAGTACATGCAATATCTTAATGAATATAACATTTTCACAAAAACAAATAATTAAAAAATTTCCGAAGTATTTAATTACTTTTTGTTTTCGTAACCAAGAAAGAAACAAACGATTCAAAAACACAAATACAATAATAATAAATCTTATGATATGATAACCCAAAATATAAACGATAAAACAAATCCAATACGCAAACTAACACTAATTACTTAGTACACATGCCAATAGTTACATATTCCAAAAGTCGCCAAAAAATGCGATAAGCAAGCAATTGTGGCAACCTTGCTCTAAGTGAGCTAAGAAATTAAAAAGGTGTTTTAGAAAAGATACTGAAAGAAATAATATAAAATTCCGAATGTGAAATATACGGATAATCTTCTTTGCATTTCGTTCAAAAAAGTTTCAAAAACTTGCAATAGAACTTTGAAAAGTTCAGTTGAATTTCGATGTTTTCCCATAGATTAACATTACACCAGAAGTAAGTGAGGGTTCCACTCAATGTTGTTGTTTACAAAGTAGAACTTGTGATAAGGCCTTAATGTACCTATCAGAAAATTTAAATCAAAGTTATCTTTCAGATGTATAAACACGCCCATACAAAATTTTGTGGATACAGCGCAAATCCTCTTTGTGAGAATATTTTTAATTTCCATCAGTGTGTTTTACTAATGAAATAAAAGGAAGTTACGTGATAAAAGATGTTTTTAGTTAACAGCAAATTACTTCAAATTATTCGAATTCAGCAAGATAAAGATTAATAAAAGTGGTCTTGGCTAAAATCCGTGATACGAATGAGGAAAAAATGATTACAATACTGGAAGCTACTTCCCTTTTGAAGTAGATGAGAAAATATGAAACTTCCTTAATGTTCATGATTGGGAATACCAAACTCCAGAGAATAAATGTTACTTAATTTGCTTTTATTTTTTGCAAATCCTTTTGACACGAAAAAAATATTTCAGCCCTCTCAGTTTCTAGTTAATCCACGTTCACTGCGTTTATTTTCTGTCTTCCCGCGCCACTATACAAAATTTGTGGATACAGCGCAAATCCTCTTTGTGAGAATATTTTTAATTTCCATCAGTGTGTTTTACTAATGAAATAAAAGGAAGTTACGTGATAAAAGATGTTTTTAGTTAACAGCAAATTACTTCAAATTATTCGAATTCAGCAAGATAAAGATTAATAAAAGTGGTCTTGGCTAAAATCCGTGATACGAATGAGGAAAAAATGATTACAATACTGGAAGCTACTTCCCTTTTGAAGTAGATAGAAAATATGAAACTTCCTTAATGTTCATGATTGGGAATACCAAACTCCAGGGAATAAATGTTACTTAATTTTGCTTTTATTTTTGCAAATCCTTTGACACGAAAAAAATATTTCAGCCCTCTCAGTTTCTAGTTAATCCACGTTCACTGCGTTTATTTTCTGT
>BMAO01034640.1:0-25815 GCA_019973975.1 Trichonephila clavata
TGGTGAAAATGGTTGACTGGCTTATACGTATCTTGGCACTACTTTGATGCACAAAATAAAATACCACAGGCTTCACTAATGAATAAACATGATATACGTTTTATACCAGTTAGGTTTAAATAAATCAAACTTAAGCAAAACATTTTCGAATGAATGGTTACAGTAAAAACTATTTAATGAATGAATTATGTGGCAACCTCTGTTCCGGGTAAGAAAAATACAGTTCCTTCCTGTAGTGTACAATTAGCACAATTCATAAAATAATCAAATTCGTTTATATTCGTTTGTTTATGGTAATTATAACAAAGTTAATTACTTCGTTATTTATCGGTGCGTTATGATTAGTATCAACAAAAAATTTTTTACGTTCCTTCACATAATTGAGTTAATAGATTCTTTACCAGTAATTATCTAGAGACCAACTTTATTGCTTTATTGGTGAAAAATAGTATTATCATTCCAATAAACACACTAAACAGTTTCACTGTCATTTTTTTTTTGCGTTGTATTATTAATTATCGAGGCGTGAATGTTCTAACATTTACATAAATCATTTCCGTTTTAGGAGACAAAAATAAATATTTATATTTACCATAAATGTCTATATTCTAATTAATTCTAGTTATTCTATCCATTTTTTATCATTCCCTTGCGTAAATTCGCTATTTTTGTTTTCAAAACCTGAATTAACTATTCTAGTGAATTAACGTGAAACTTTATTTATAAGATATTCTGACTAGAATGACATAAATTAATGTGACGTCATAATCACATGATGAAGGGATCCAATCAGTTTATGGGCTTAACTGTTGCCAACTTTAACTTTTTATAGAAACTTTAATGAAAAAATACATATTTGTTGCTTGCTTTAAAATGTGAATAAAAAAAATTTTTTTTTTAAATTTTAGAAAGTTTTTTGAATGTTTTAATACTTGAATAGCCTTTTCCCAATTGTCAAATTTGAAATTATATCTAGTTTATGCAAGAACGGTAAGCGCAATACTAATGGAAGCTTTGAATTCAATGCACATCATGAATTTAGTTCTTTACTTTTGCAAAATGAATGACGAAATAAGAAGCAAATACTAGAACAGGTGATATTTAAAAAAATTGAGTCAGTTTCCAAAATATGAAATCTATTTTATTTTTGATTAGTAATACAACCATTATTTTAAAATTATTATGTACAAAAATTCTAAAATATTATAAAAAAAATGTATTTAATCCACAAACCAATAGTGATTTTGCGATGCCTCTAAGAATATATAGAGAAATTCAAAAACGTTTTATTTTTCATTTAATCATCTGTTTATTTGTATGTAACACTAAAATTTTATCACGGCTTACTTTGAATTAAAAAAGGTGGACAACTATAAATCGAACAAATAAACATTGCTTTTAAATCAAATGAAAAAATACTTTGTATTATGTATTTTCAAAGTATACGATCTTAGCTATTAATTATATAATCGCACATAGGGGCTTTCTTTATATATAATATTATGTAATTTAACTAACAATAGCATCCCCAAATTAATAACAAGAGTAATTAATAATAATAATAATAAGAGTTTCCCAAATCCAGCATATTTCTTTCGAATCCATCACAGTTTCTATCGATCATTCACGTTATTTGAAAATCAATTTCCCTTGGGACATATTAATTACAATTCTTATTATTCCATGGAATTCTTTATAAATAAAATTCAGCAATAACTTTACCGAACACAAACAGAACAAGATGCGGACGACACTATTTACAGTAAGATAAAAATCAAACGATTTTTTAGAAAATCAATCCGCCAAAAGATATTTTAACGGTTACTTGATCACTATTTTATTATTTTTTCCACTACATTTTGAAAAACGATTTTATGAGTATATATGTGTATATGCTACCGATATTATGCTTTATTTTAAAAGATAAGACGAACTTTAAACTTGTCGTTTTTCATAGCGTTTCAAAACAAAGTTGTATAAAATCATAAGCAAATATTTAATCAAATATTTTTTTCGGATAAAACTCAACAAATCCAAATATTATTTACATTTTATAAAAACACATATCAGTTCTCTTTGTTAAAAAAAATTGTTTTAAAATCAGTCAAAAATATTGTAAAAAATAATTCTTTCTTCCAAAACATGTACATTTCTGAACTTATTTCCAAATATAAGCCAACCTTTATATGAGCCGGAGTGCATTTTTTCTTCAAACATTTACCCACAATTAAAACCGGTATATACCCGAATCAAGCATGCTGCCATGAGGGCTAAAATGTTATCAAAAGAGTGAAATACATTTCAATTGTCGTAAAGTAAAACGACAGATGCCAACAATGATAATTTTATTTCTGATAATCCTATCTGAAGCGGAAACCTTTTTTCTCCATTTATTTGCCAATGGTACTCTTTTTGGGTTGGTCATACTATACATACAACTTTTTTTTTCATTTAGAAAATGAGCGGGGAACAGAAATTCATTATTGTTCTAGTCGACTTATGTTTAACCTTAACTGGTTTGCCCCTAAGTACGAGTACCAAAAGCTGTGCACAAACGGTTTCACCGTATGGGCACTGATATTTTCTTCTTTCTACCTTTAATTTGCACATTTTTCGATTCGTATGTCCATGGTACTGAAATACTTATCAGCTGGGATTTTCTTTCTGGTGTATAGGCGGGAATTTTTTTTATTGAAAACAGGAACTTAGATTTTCGAAGTTTTTCCATAAAAAACAGGAATTGGCAAAGCAATGTGAAATTTATTGCTTGAGAAGAAATGAAAATGGAAGCATAATCCAAAAACGCTGATATTATCTCTGTCCCCAATGCACTGTAACTTAGTATTACGCCATGCTTCTTATTGTGTGTGATGCGCATATATATATATATATAAGCTTTTGCTGCCGGAACATGATTATTTCTTTGAATTAGTTTATATATATATAAACTCCAGTAGAGATAAAAGTCAACAATATTTTGTGGGCAGAGATAGTAATTTTAAAAAGTGTTATCTGCTTACGTATTATCGCAACCATATTGGTGACATTGAAAAAAAAACCGCACAAATTAAAAAAACGGATTCCGCTGAAGGGAATATGTAGCACGAAGTGAGCAAATACTATGTGAAAAATAATAAGTCATTATAAATAAATAATAAATAATCAATAAAGTAAAATATATATATTAATCTTTTAATATTTAATTTTTTATTTTATTATTATTAATTTTATATATTATTTAGTGTTATAAATAATAACAAAAGCCTCAATTTGAAAACGAGGTACAAGCATGAAGTTCTTTGAAAGAATGAAGGAAATTCCTTTCAGATATATGAAACTTTCATCATAGTATCCAGAGTGTACTTATAAAAAGCTAACATTTATGTTTTTTGTGTTCCACAATTATAAATAAAAAATAGTATGAGAACTATAAAGTTTAAAATTTAAATAAATTCTTCCATTTTAGCATTTAATTAAATATTATGCTTATATGCAATAAAAGATGTGCCTCTTTTGAAACAATTTGGGGGGAAAATTGACCGTTTAAGTGGTTAATGCTAGAGAAAAATACTCGCTGTATGGTCACATGCCTTCATACAACCCATTGAGCGAATGTGAATCTTATAACTAAACTCGAATTCAGAAATGGACTTCAAAGGATTTATGTCTTTTATTATTTTTTGGAAGAAGAAAATTTCCATTCACCCTAACAGTTAATTAAAGAAAAGTTTAAAATCACTTGCGAATGGCAAACAAAAAATGTTTAAAAAAACATTTATTCTAAAGTATGTGTTATGCGAATTAGTGGATCCATATCTAAGCCGACACCCATACCTTAATTTTTAAAAAAAATTCAAAATTTTTGGCTTGTACACACAAATATACGACAATTATTGCTTTTAATAAATTCAAGTTTTAAAATATGCTTAAATTATAACTGTTACAGTTTAGGGTTTGTAGCCCCGGGATCCAGAAATCTCGGGATCCTGGTGTTTTCTACAATCCCGGGATTAAAATAAATAATTCCGGGATATAATTTTTGTCTGAATTACATTTAAAGACTTTTTTCTCGTAAAAATTTTCTAGGAATTTAATTCTTCCAAAATTTACATTTTAATTATAAAATATGTACGTAGAATTTTTTTGTGCTATTATAAGTGTTATAGGTAAAAAAGTATATACCACTGTCATATTTCTCGTATGGGAGAACGTCGCACAGATCTAAGTGGCTCACTGCAATACTTACACAATACTATAAAGAACATTTCACGAATAGATTTTGACACAGTTTCTTCTTCAATTAAGGTATGTGTCTACCTTCGGAGCACTTTTTTTTTAAATATATAAATTTTCAACTAAATAAACAATTTTTTATTTGAAATGGCACATAGAAGTAGGAATTCAAGTACAATTTCCCCAAAATTAAAAATAATTTTGGATACATTGGGAATTTTGAGTGAAATTTTAGTGAAAAATTGCAGTTATGGTAAGGCTTGTATTGAAAATTCTAATTAATATATTCAAATAATATTTATACAGTACATAAAATAAATGATTATTTGTGCTTAGAGCTATAAAATGTGTGATACGTTTGAAAAGTTTTTAAAATATGGCATTTTTTATGCAAGAGCTCAGTTTTTTACAAAAAACTAATGTTTGTTTCTCACAAAAAGTGCAATAAAATACATAAATATAGGCACAGAGATTAGATTATAGTCTAGACTGGAGATAAATCAAAATAAAACACTTTCTGAAAATTTCAAATTAATATCTTAAAAAGAAATCCTATAGTAAACTTTACCATGAAGCGAAAAATTGAAAAACATAGTTTCTCAGAAAATGCATTTACAGATTTTAATATGGCATAAAAGAATTTCTACTAATTGTAAATTTTTTAAACTTACCATATTTATGGGTCATCTATTTAGCTTCATTTTTAAGTAATTCGGACTTTTTTTAAAAACTTTTGCTGTGTTCTGGAGAGTTTTACAGACTATAACAATTGTCACTTTTAGTAAAATTTTGTTGAAAAATTGCATTTACAGAAAACTCTAATGAATGTATTCAAATAATATTTATATCACAAGTGAATAACATCTTTATATGTGTTAGGAATAAAAAGATTTGTAATACACTCGAAAGTTTTTAAATTATGTCAAATTTTATGCAAAAACACGATTTCTTAAAAAAAAACAAATGGCTTAATTTCATAAAAAAAGCAATAAAGTACATAAATAACCACACAGAGATTAGATTTTAATTCAAAACACAGATATAACTAAATAAAACATGTTCTGAAAATTTCAATTCAGTATCTTAAAAATATTTTGAGTAGGGGTGTTCTTCCGGTTTTGTAAACTCCATTTCCGGTTTACTAAATATGCTATAACTTTGCTTCTAGATATCGTAGAAATAAAACGAGAGTGTTTTTGGAATCTTAAATGTATGGGCTATAAGATAAAAGCATAAAATTAATTTCGAAAAATTTCATCAAAACGATGAATTTTGGGTAGTCACATTAAATGCCGTTAATTAAAAACGTACCTGCTTGAAAGACCTGAGACACTTCAAATCCCACTGCATTACTAACAGCTAATGCAACTAGATCTTCAATTTCATATGAGGTAACGCTTGAAATTAGTTCATATTATGTTTCAATAACTGGATCAATTTATATATAAAAACCATTAAGTGTAGCAGAAGAACTAAATAAATTTACAAAGTGGTATGTGCTCCAATGCAGTCTATAAGATTTAAGGCACTGTTATCAAAATTTGAAAAAGAAATGTTTTTTTTTTAAATGGAGGGAGACGTGGTGATTACCTGAAAAGAAAATTCTCCTATTTAATGACGATAACGCCTACTAGTAAAGAATCCGAATGCATCCATTTTCTTCGTCAGTACAATTTGTAACAAAAATAAGCCGTTTCAAGGATGAAACGCTGCACGAGCTGTGTGATTTTTAAAAGCTTATTAACAGAAACACAAGAAATGAAGATTTTTTTTTAACTTTCATTAAGTACTTATTTTTATTTGCTTCTTATGATGAATTAATTTTTTTTTTATTCCTTTTAATAAAATCAATATTAAAGCAATTTTTAATTATATTTTCTGTTTTTTATGCATTTTCAACTGTACTAATATGTAAGTATTTTTAATAAGTAGTCAAATCCTGATTCCGGTATTTGGATAATGTAATCCCGAAATCCCAGGAGCGAAAATATGACACGTGCTTGCAAACCCTATTACAGTTTTAAAAGATTTCATGGGAAAATACCAGTGTACATGTTAATTTTTCTTTACTAAGGCAGAAAGCGTAGTTTGGGACTCCGAATCAGTATAGGCATAGTTATAAATTAAGCACTCTTATTTCGACTTCAAACAATTTATGATCAATCAAGGATCATAAACCGAATGAGCAACTACTTTTGATCGCTACCTGAAAATTTGAAGACAAACAATCAAAAAATTATTTGAGTTTAATCCAATAGAAGAGCACTTACCTGATTTCTTCTGGATTGACGAAAATCCAATACAGTAGAACATCGTTTATCCGAACGTTTATTATCCAGAGCGTCAAATATCCGGACCAGTTTCCGGATACGTTTTCGAACAGTGCAATGCTCATCAGTCATTTCGTATGAGGCCAAGATTGACTGGAAAACTCAAGGTGAAGGATATTTGGGAAATTTCAGTTTTGTGATTTGGTTAACATCTTCGCGGAATATTAGGTCAGTATATTTCAAGTGACGGGGTGTATACGTGCATTTTTATTGAGTCGTGAACTGCTATGGCTTCGAATTCAAAACGGAAGCGCAACGTCTTGAACATAGAGACAAAACTTGAAATATTGAATTATTTCATGAAGGGAGAAAGAGGAGCGTCTCAAGAACAGTTTCATAATGTTGGAAAGTCAGCAATTTCAGTTATAAAAAAAAGCCGGGAAACCATTTTAAATTTTGAGTGAAAATTTGACTCAGAAGATGGCGCGAAAAAAAGAAAACCGCGAGGAAAGCAAACGGTGTGGTTCTTGACCGTGCATTCTACTTTTGGTTTTCACAAAGAAAGGGCGGGCCCTCTGTTGTGCGAAAAAGATCTGGAATTAGGCGGCTCGGCTGATTTCATAGCTAGTACTGGTTGGCTAAAAAACTTTAAAATACGCCACAGGATACGGGGACTGCGGATTTCAGGCGAATCATTGTCTAGCGATAAGAATTAAGCCCAAAAGTTTAAAGAAACAGTTTTGCAGTATGTGGAGGAAGAAGGTTACTCCAGAGACGACGAAGAGAGTGCGATGAAGAAGATGTAGAAACCTGAATGGCATGCGATGCAGAAGACAGTGGATTTCAAATGCTAAGTGATGGCGACATTGCGATTTCCGTGCAAGAAGAATCCAACCCTGTCGACGATGAAACGGAGTGAAACGATGACAAGAACCACAACGAATGTAATAGGGGTCCCTCAAATGCTGTCCCGTTTTTTGCAGTAGAGACAGCTATGGAGTGGAACGAGCAACAATGAGAGTGCTGTCCTATTCAACTACTGCTGCTCAAGAGAATCAGAGACCTTGCAGTGGAAAAACGAAGGTGTACAATGGTACAGCGAAAAATAAGTCATTATTTTCCACAATAAGGTAAAATTGCGACATTTTGTACCTATTTTGCTTTTTCTTCAAGCACGTTCCCCGCATATGATGATCGTCAATGTTCGTATAGTGTCCGGTTTGATATACTGCATGGATCGCATTTAGAGTTTTCGGTCATCCGAACAATTGCGTATCCGAACGGTGTTCGATCCCAATTAATACCCAACAATTCCGGATAAACGACGTTCTACTGTATAAACTTCTTCTATATTACTCCAATGTTTCCGAAAGGCAATTCTCTAATCACCCTTTGATAATAGCTTAATTGCAAATTCTAACACACCAATTGCCGGGGTTTAAATATCACTCAAATTAGCGTAAAATCAAGTTCTATCTCGGAAAGTGGTTTTAAATTCAAACAACAGTTAAAGAAGTATTTCTCCAAGAATATTAATGAAGGAATGCTGCAACAACCCGTCACAACAAAAGCACTTCGAAACCCAGATTTTATCATAAATAACCATATATATATATATATATGTGTGTGTGTGTTGTGTGTATGTGTGTGTGTGTGTGTGTGTATCTTGTTTCATGTAATACCAAAAAGAATTCTCAAAATTAATTACACCGGCGAAATATTTTTTTCCTTCGTTTGTTATTTAACTACACTGAAACTTAAACAGAAATTTCCAAATATCTCTTTCTCATGTTCCTATGCATCTTCCTTACTTTCTAAATTTAGAATATATTCCTTTGTACTTGTGTTCACAGAAAATAGAAAAACATTCTTTTCATATAAGAGCACGAAGAGTTAATAGCGAACTGCCTTTTAATTATGCTAAACATTTCCCCCTTTTTAACAAGAAAAGCAATTTTGTCAGATATTTCGCATTTTCACATTCAGCAAGGTTATAATACGAAGCAGAAATTAATTAAACCCACCCCAGTTTTAATGAATCGGTAAGTACGCCCTTCAATTTTCTATTTTAATTAATGTCGGTTGAATTTGACTTCCTCTTCGGTCTTGAGTGGATATTAGCTTCCTCTTTGTTACTTAGGTACAACAAAAATTACTTCATATAAGACTCTTTGCAGAAGTATTATTAATTAAAAACTTCTGATGTAAAATTAAGATGGAAGACTCCAGCGAAATGAAATGGAACGGTTTTGGAAAAAAGTTATAGAAAAGAATAATTAAAAAGGTAAATGATATGTGCAAGTCTTATTTCATAAATTCGGAAATAGAATAATTTATTTTTTAAAATTTAAATAAAAGGGAAATTCATTTACAAGAGTAATCTAGATCATTAATTTATTGCCGAGTATGCTTTTTTCCATTTGTGGGAATACAATAAATTGTCTGCTTCATTTTTCTAAGCTGTGCGAAGAAATTAATTGATATTAAATTTCTGAATGCGCTTCCTTCAAGGAACGGGCATGTTCATAAAAAATTCGATTTTTGGGTAAATAAATGAAGAATTTTTCAAACTTTTAATAATAATTTTTATTTAAAAGTGCTAGGGGGTGGGTAGCCTAGTGGTTAGAGTATTGGACTCCAGACATGAGGGCCTGGGCTCGATGCCCCCTAAATACGCTCCAAGTATACACGGAGTACGTGCTCGTTAAATCAGTGGGCCCGAAAGTCTTGTGGGCGGTCGTAGCAGAAACCATGAGTGCAGGGGGCTGAAGAATATTTCCCTCCCCTAAAGTTCTATGCCTAAATTGTAAAGGTGAAAATAGGTGGTGTCGCCATCTATCATTAAAAAGTCCAACCTGTCTCACAGGCTCTGGCCACTTTCCTTCCTTCGCTTGGGGAAGGACACAGCAACAATAACAACTTTTAAAAGTGTTAGTATTGAACCGTTTCAAATTCTAGAGATCGTGCTACAAGCAATATATTCTAATGGGTCTATTCGCGAGCCTCCTACTAATATTCTTAGAGAAAACTATATCTTTTAAATATTGTTCAATTGAAAACTTTCTCCCGAAGAAGAAGACACGGTTTATGTAAATGAAGGATGATATTTAAGCATTAACTTTTAGGTATGTGGGGTTAGTGGTTAGGAGTTAGAAGTTAGCAGTTAGGGATTAGCGGAAAGTAGCTGTGAGCTAGTCGAGAGTTGCTCGATGATTAATTCTTGAATAATTAAAGATTGTTAATTGACGATTTAGTCAATAAATTGGATTAGATTAATATTGACTAGAAGTCAAATTGCTGAGAGCGGAAGTACGATAATTCAGACCGTATATTGCAAAACGTTCTAAGAATAAGTTATTTGAATTATAATTAAATATTAAATATATCTTCTACTGCCCTTTAGCTCCTATACTTCCGACTACCCTCAAATTGTGAATTTTGGCAAAAATTGACAATTTTTTTTATGATTTTATGTTACAAACCACCTTATTAGCTTCATAAAAATAGCAAGTTTATTATTTTCCGTCCACTCGAACAAAAACTACAAGTGTTTAGCAAAAGCATACGTTATTACTTTCAGCAAGATATATGTCATACTTTAAAACGCGTTTTAGTCGATATGTGTTTCTTTAAAATGCTCAAACGGGGCCAGCGATTGCTAAAGAAGTTTTGAAATTAATTAACAAAAATTGCCGTAAAGTAAAACGACAGATGCCAACAATGATAATTTTATTTCTGATAATCCTATCTGAAGCGGAAACCTTTTTTCTCCATTTATTTTTCTCCAAACCTTTTTTCTCCTTTTTTTCCTAAATCTGAAGGTAGAAGTGTTCTAACCTTCAGATTTAGGAATCGCTGTTTTATTACAAAGTTTACAGCCCCGTATGGGAATATAATCACTGTTATTTTCAGCAATTTCATATAATAACTAAGATAAAGTACACTAGTTTTTGTGAAAATTGAAATATCTATTATCCTGAAGTTCATTTTAAAAATGAGTAACATAGCAACCCATCGAAGTTGAAAAATTGAAAATCTATTCATAAACTTTTGGTACAGAATGTGCCTCGTTTATGTTACTTTTTGTCAATTTTTATCCATTTTATCCCATTTTAATAATAATAATTTATTTTTCACTTCTTAATTTTAGCATATTTTTCTTAAAATGTACTCAACAAATCTATAAACAACAAAAAAAAACCCATACCTCTATTTTTTTTTTTAAAGTTGTCGCTAATGATCGGTGTTTAATAAAAAATGCGTTTCCTACTCTGAGGTATAAGAATTAATTGATAGAATAAGAATTAATTGATAGAATAATAAAATAGAATTGTTCTAATAATGACTGATCTTTTTTCTAACTCTCAAACACCGATAAACGTGACAGAACGTCCATTACAATATTATAACACAATTTTCAGTTCCTTTACTTCTCAGCCCGAAGAGTAGCATGACCAGAAAAACTTTTTATAAATTAAGTGAAAAACTTCAATAATATTAATAAATATAAGTGACAGATTGGTAATTCATTCCAAAAGACGCTGAGTCGTTAAATTTGGCGACAAACGCATATGTCTACACAAAAATCCAGAAGATTCTATAATGATGATTTCAAGAAAAAACTTTGAGAGAGCTATTTTAAAAATTTTCATTTTTAAGCTTAATGTACTATGTGACGTTGTGTGGGTGTCACATGTATATAATTTAAGATTCTCTATTTAGATAATGATTAATATAAAATTTAAGGGAAGATGGACCTTCACAATATCAAAATTGCGATTTTGATTTTTTATTCTAATAAAATATTCCTTATAATTCATAAAATAATTCTGTCAAAGATTTTTGCCATTTTGATTAAGGATTACTAAATTATTTTTTTATTTTACTCAGATAATTATGTAAAATGCATTTTTCTTAGCTCGTAAATTTCCCTTCTACGTTCCTACGAAAATTTATCCTTGCGTTTCAAATTAAGTCATATATCTTTGAAATTTTCACAACTTATGAAAGATGATATAATTCACAAATTTGTGCATTAGTTTTCCAAAAAATTTAACTCATCATATTTTGTGTTGTTTTGAATACCTTGGATGTGTAATAATTGGGGAAATATTTCATATAATACAAAAATTTATATTAGTTTTTTAAATATATATTTAAATTGTGTGTGAAATATAATAATCATTTACTATATTGATTCTATTTTCAGTTAATTAAGCCAACAATTTAAGAAATTAGTTTTAAAGGTCCACCATCTCCTTAATAATTTCTTATTATATTTGCAAGCATCATTCATGTGTGTTACTACTTCATGTCATAAGTTAGTCTGACTCTTCTCTCAATCCTTACAGAATACCATCATGCATTATCATCTCTCTTTTTACTATTACTAGGCCCCTTTGGAGATTCTAACAGCTCCTAGAATATTCTTTTTCTAGCCACTTTAACTACAATGTAGGAAAGCAACATAGGAGTCAAACATTTGACTGCGACTGTGCTTTCCATTTACCTTATGAGAAACTATGATTACAGATTTGAATTGTGTTGTTGTACGATATTTTTTAAATCTGTGATTTGTATGTGAATGTGATTTGTATGTGAATGTGATTTGTATGTGTATGTGATTTGCTTCTTGTCAGTTCTCTGTAATGTTCCAGAATAAAGTGCGATTTACCCTGAAAATTTCAAATGGTGTGAACATTTCCTGCATTTGAAAGACGTTAATAACTAAAAAATAAATCATACAAATTCATTTAAATCTTTCTATATATATTATACTTTTTACTCATAAAAATAGCCAGAAAGTAAACTTTAATACAGCGTTTCTCAAAGTGTGGGGCGCGCCGACAACTCTATGACGGGGGCGCAAGCATATTGAAAAGCCGAAAATGAAGATGATTAAAAAGAATTAATTTATTGAAAGTAAACAAAAAAAATACATTATGACATACTAAAAAATAAAACACACATTTACACTGATATGATACACTCATTAATGTATCAGTATTACACAATGATTTTAAAATCAATATAACAATACTAAGTTAAGAACAAGTTTAATAATTACCAGTGACCCCATGGGATTGTTATATAGAAAATTATATACGAATATTACCACTTACCTTCATAATTGGGTACGGTTTATAATTTATCCCTTAACTGACGATTAAAAGTTATGCGATTCGCTCCCCAACGCCAATCGTTTTTCAAGTACGTCCCACGTAGGGGTTGGGGGAGAAAAGGAATAAATAAGCCAATAATCTGACATAAACAAATCCTTCTAAAACATTTTCAAGGTACTTTTATTCCATTCTACAGCCTTCGGAATTTTTTTATGGATAGCAGTGCACAGAAAAGATCGTACTTTAAAAAGACGTATATATACGTCCGGGGCAATTAACACTTTGGGTGAGCGAGCCGTTTATATATACCGGTGACACTAAAGTGGTTAAAGCCATATTGTAGCATTGCACATTCAATACATTAAATATATTGTTTTTGTGTGGGGGTGATGAAAATGATGATTAAATAATGGGTCGCAAATATTGTAACTTCGAGAAGCACTGCTTTAATATTTTTCTTTACCCTCTGAATTCGCCAGCATGTATAGTACATACTTAAACAAATAAGCAAGCATTAAAACTAATCATATGTTTAAACATATAATCATTCCCCTTATCTTTCAAGAAAGCTGGTAAATATGCAGTATATATCTTCACCACGATACCATATTGTAGATTTAAGAGACAAAAAATAGGTATACTCTTGTCTTAAAGAACAAGCTACAATCAATGAATTACTGCCCAATGCATTATGCAACAACTATCTTTGTTTCATTAGCTTGGGGGAACTATTCTCTCCTTTTTATTTAGTTTATTGTTTCTCCGTCTGCTATCCTTAAACAAATAGCAAGTATAATCTTTAGGATAGGGGGTTATCATGAAGGAGACTTCAGAGACTATCAATTAGGGGTTGATTATGCACTCGCGTAGTTTCCCTTGAGGATATTTATACTAACTATTGAAGAAAACTAGAAATAATGCTTCTCTGTGTTAAATATGCATCTATATTCTGTACCAGAGAAAGTTAATTAAACTCTTGGTAAGCGTATACATTAAGATAAATGAAATTTGATTTAAAATGTAAGGAATAAGGGTGGAAACCAATTAGCTAATATGCAAATTATAAACAGTTTGAAGAATTGCCAATGGACATCAGAATTTTCCAAAACAGGGGAGTATGTTTGCTGAGACATAAAAGATTAAATATCGTGCCTGATATTTGATAACGTTATTTGAGTACGTTATAACGAACGTTATAAGTTATATAAAATAAAACTTAACTATTGCTAATTTGTGGGACTATCTTTCCATTTTAAGATCTTTTTTCACCAAATTAATATTCAGTTTGAGAAAAACTGTGAGATTTCTACTTAATTATTTACAATACATTGCTTTAAAGGTATGATCCTAGCATACTTATTTATTATTTTTTTTTACCTTTTCGGTTAATTAACTGACTGGAAAGTCTAAATAATACTTTTATCTCTTACTTATTTAAAGTACTAGTGCGTTTAACTTCGATTGAAATTTTATATATCAAAATGTTTTTAGCTACTGATGTTATATATGATAAAATATTTCCAGCGACATTAAAAAAATACTAAAAAATAGCCAAAATTGGTACTTACGTCAAGACAGTTCTTTAAGAGCGATAACTAATCACTGGTCAAAATAAGACTGACTAGTTTTGGAAAGAATCTCTTTATTTATAGACCTTGTGCATCTTTCGAAAAAGATCAACATGCGTTTTAGATCGTGAAATTAGTGGATTTCTCCACTAATTTCTAGAAGAATCCACAGTGTCCCAAACTCACCAAAAATGGTCGCCAAATTGGTCACCAATTTATCTACTTGGTCGCCACAAATGATGCCGACTTGGCTGTATGATAAAGATTTCGCCAAGTTCCTATTGAATACCAACTTATAACATAAGGGATGGCGTTACTTGAGAATATTACACAAATTTAATATAAAATAAATATAACATAGAGCAATATAAATGCATTACACATCCAAATACAAATTATTTACACAAAATTCGTTACAATACGAAAGCGCATTTGGGCTGTGTTGAGCAATACCTGACCATACCTGGAGAGCACTTATCCAACTTAGCTAACTGGAACATGTAATGCAAGTAATCGCACAGAAGGGCATCTGCCAAATCTACAAGTCTGTCTACCCAATAAGCCGGCTGGGTTGCGTGGTTGGTTTGTCGCTGGCCTTCTACACCCAAGGTTGCGGGTTTGACCCCGGCCCAAGTCGGTGGATTTTCTTGATGCAGATAATCAACAGCGGCCATGTCGTATGATTATACGGCGTGTGAAAGATCTTTAGAGTGTCTGTTTGGCTTGGATGCTCTCGGAAAAATTAAATCCTAGTACAAAGTTCGTATCGCCAAGAGCTCAGGTGCCTCCCTCTGTGGAGAAAACTGGGCGTCAAAATTGCTTGCTGTAATTGGTATCGCCTACATGGTGCAGCGCTAATAAGTGGTACCAGCTTCTGGGGAATGTACTAGTTCTGCAAAGGTTTAAAATACCAATGCGCAGCCCCATTGGAAAAAAAATGTCTAGCCAATATCAGGGCCTTAGGTAGACCAACACATTATTGAACTTTTTCCCTTGAATCTGTATTTCCTGAATGTATTGTTACGAATTTTGTGTAAGGAATACTTAAAATAGTATAAATAATCTATATCTTGATGGGTAATACGTTTATAATACTCTATGCTGTACTTGTATTATGTTAAAGTTGTAATATTCGCAAGCAACGCCGTTCCTTACATCATAATGGCGATTCAATTGAAACTTGGCAAAATCTTGGCGATAAAGCCAAGTTGGCATCATTTTTGGCGACTATTGTTGGTGACTTGACGACTATTGTTGGTTGCTATTGTTGGTGACTTGGCGACTAAGTTGGCAACCACTTTTGACGAGTTCGGGACCTCTTGGATTCTTCTGGAAATTAGTGGAGAAATCTACTAATATCCCGATTTCACCCACCAGACTAGTTCCTCACGCAAGCGTTTCCGATTTCCGAAGCTCACAGTGTTTTTAATTTCAACTTTTCTATTAAAATTTTTATTTCTATTTTTTCATTCTTACTACTTTATTTATTTCAAAGCACTTATTCTTTTAAAATTTTTCCAAAGCACTTATTTTGTTTTAATTATTGTTTCGTTAATTTTTTAATATCTTAATGCCCTTCTGAGAAGCCAAACCAATGCAACTCAAAGCTCACAGATAGAAGATGCAGTTTCCACATGGAAACAGGTACTCCAATAACCCATTCAACGTATAATATCACAATCTATGCCGCAAGCGGATTTTTCGAGAAGAATCAATGATGCCTATAAATAGGGAATAGTTCACCGAAACTGAGTTAGTGTTGTTTTGACTTGCGATTAGTAGTCTTGCCTTGACCATTCAAGAGTCGATCAGCGATTAATGATTACTTCGGCTGCTGAGTAGAAGGAGCGATTGCTTGTGAATAATATTTAACATACAGTAGAACGTCGTTTATCCGAACGTTTATTATCCGGAGCGTCAAATATCCGGACCAAAGTCTGGATACGTTTTTAAACAGTTGTTTCGCGTGAGGCCAAAAGTGACGGGAAAACCCAAGGTGAGGGATATTAGGGGAATTTCAGTTGTGTGTGATTCGGTAAACATTTGCGCGAAATATTAGGTCAGTTTGTTTCCAAGTGAGGGGGTGCATACATGCTCTTTTGTTAAGTTTTGTTGATGTAGAAACCTGGATGGCATGAGGTGCAGAAGACTGTGGACTTCAAATGCTAAATGATAATGAGATTCAGACTTCCGTGCAAGAAGAATCCGACCCTGTCGACGATGAAACGGATGAAGACGAGGACAACAACAACGAAAGTAGCAAGGGTCCATCAAATGCTGACGCGTTTCTGCGTTAGAGACAGCTATGGAGTGGTACAAACAACAATTAGAGTGCTGTCCTACTCAACTACTGCTGCTCATGAGAACCAGAGACCTTGCGCCGTTAAAACGAAGGTGTACACTAAGGTAAGCGAAAAATAAGTGGTTATTTTCCACAATAAAGGTAACACATTGAGACATGTTGCACCTATTTTGCTTTCTCTTTAAGCACCTTTCCCGTATGTGATGATTTTCAATATTCGTATAGTGTCCGGTTTCATATACTGCATGGATCGCATTCGGTTTTCGGTTATCCGAACAATCGCGTATCTGAACGGTGTCCGGTCCCAATTGATTCGGATAAACGACGTTCTACTGTACTTGTATTTTAGACATAAGTACAGTATTTTTTTGTATTGTATGATTGTGTCTGAGCGCTGTTGAAGGTGTGAAGACCTTCTGAGATTTATTGTGTGAATTGCGCTGAGTATCCTGTATTTCAAATATTGTTTTCCGGCAATAAATTTCCATCACTTCTGAAGAACTGCTTTGCTCTTTGCGAATGATTTACATCCTCGAACCCGATCTACGGAACAATATTTAGTTACTTTATATTATTCATGTTTCGTTTTCAATACGTGTACACCTCACCCCGAATCTCATCTCATCATTTCTTGGTGCATCGCTTTTAGTGCAATAAAGTGTAGGGTTTTTTTTCTTTTAGTATTTACATCAGGAAGTCAATTTTATACAGTCAAACTATTCTAAAGGCTATAAAGAAATAAAGAAATATTTGGCTGGAATTTAATTCTTTTTTTAAAACTTCATGTTAAATAAGGGATTTAAAAGCTAAGAAATTGTTTAAATATTAATCCCCCTTTAACTTTAAACCTTACAAAACATTTTAGAATTAAAAATCACTTTAAAGTTTTTCAAAATGTCAGCAAACATGACATCACTCACTTTTTCTTGGAAAAGCCTATTATATTTCAGCTATATTTATGGGTTTAAAGAAGCACTCTATTTTTCATTTTAAATGCCGAAAGAGCACTTATAATGTAGCTTAGTGCATATAACTTAAGTGTTAACATCAAAGGTTATTTATACCCTCTTTTGTCATATAGGTAAATGATGTAGAAGAAATAAAAAAAGCTTACCCCCTACTTAAAGCCATGTTAACACACTCACAACTCTAGATTTACGTTCAATGTTTCAGGATAGTAGGGATTCCAGATTATCGATCCAGGCTGTAAATCCAGATTTTGAAAAAGAAACGCATTACTAGGCTTCGGTATTTTTAAATTATTTAGAAGCCCTTTTTTCGAACGTTTTGAAAAGTGTTTCTTTAAAATCTACTTGGAAATCGTTTCCTCCTCCTCTTTGAGTTTAAATCAGTGTTTCTCAAACTGTCGGGGTATTCCCCATTAAAGGGCATGATAACACTACTTGGGGGGGGGGGATGCGATAATCTTTTAATATCGAAAAGTCGAAATTAAAAGATTATTTCAAAAAGTATTAATATCTGAAAAAAGCAGACTGAAAGCACTTCTACTATTATACAGAACATGCACGAAAAATTTCAGTTAATTATTTTCAAAACTCTTTCAGCAATCGCTGGCCCCAATTGAGTATTTTTAAAACACACACACACATTTCGAGTAAAACACGTTTTAAAATATGACATCTTGCTTAAAGTAATGGGCTTCTGCTTTTACTAAAACACTTGTAGTTTTTGTTCTAGTGAACGGAAAATAATAAACTTGGTATTTTTATAAAGCTAATAAGATGGTCTATAAAATAAAATCATAAAAAATGCCAATTTTTAGCAAAATTTATATTTTTACGGTTGTTGAATACCTGAAGATAGCAAATGTTCGACTGCAGTAGACGGCGCACCCTGACACAACCATTGACGTGAGGAATGCGAAATCATGATTCATCCCCAATCAGGAATCTTTGTTCTATTTATTTATGGTCAAGCCTCAATGTTTCTGAGCCCACTCTATGCGTAGTTGGTAACGACGCTTAGTCAGCAGAGAACACGAATGAGACCTCTGCTGGGATGTCCTATATCCAACAGAGTATTGTGACGTAGTCACAAAGGAGAAATCGCCCCTATTCATCATGAACTCCGCAGCTGGAGAGCACGTGGCGTTGGCGTCATTGTGCTTTGTCGGACAGCTGGACTGTCGGTGCCGGTGTAACTGGTAAATCCTATGGCTGGGCAACACTGTATTATTTTTTCTCCATAGGCAGTGATTGTCCAACTCAGAAGGCTGGCGCCTCGGCAGGCGGCGGCTGGTAATATTAAAAGAGGAAAAGGCGGTGAGGTGGTTCGAGAAACCAGATGTCGGCCAAGCCCTTGTCGCCGGTGACCTTTAAGAGGGATCGAAACCTTTGTTATCCCTGCACGAATGGTGGACTTGCAAGACCGAGGTGCCGGGTTCAAAACCTTGAGGCCTGCCAAAGGTGGTTGATGAGGGGCGTGGAGTGGACCCGCCCCTGGAGTTTAAAAGGGTCGACCCAGAAAAAGAAAGGATGGCCTCCCGATCGACTCCCACGATCGATTTCCGAGACGAAATCGACGGATCTAGGAAGAAAGCGCGAGGCGAGGGCCTCCGGATCGACTCCCACGATAGACTAACGAGACAGGATCCAATGGACGAAGGAAGAAGTGCGATCGACTCTCGAGAGGACTCCCCACGACCGACCCCTGTGACAGTATCCGCCGGGCGAATAAAGAAACGCCGAGATAGACTCCCGAGATGAACACCGAGATGGACTCCTGAGACGTACGACTAAAGAAGACGCGAGGAGTGGGCACCAATGCTAAATAGAACTGGCTGAATAGAACGAACACCTGTAACTGAATCCTTTTTCTCTTCCTAGTGATCTTCTAAATGTTAAAAAGTGAAATAAACCAATTTTTGATCACATATAAAAGTATTTTTTAATGATTAGCTTGGCGTCACAACACGCTACCAAGTCCACGACGCCACAGTATGCTTATATGTGTGTTCTGAAACATTTGGACTTGGACCTGCATCGTATTGGGATTAACTGACCAACTCTCTGGCGTCAATTTTGCTTCAATAGGTAGGACAATATCCGACGTCCTTTTTTTTCATGATATTTTTTTTTCCATGTCGTCCAACAACTAAGTGTCTCTACTTCTGGTCCACCATTATTTATCCATTTTGCACAAACACTAAAAACATCATCCAGATGAGTTCATTGAAAATTGCGGATATGTTTATAACGTTTTGGCTCAAAGGTGTGTATCATGGTTTTTTCACTAGGTGCAGCTTTAAACAAAGTGAACTCCCAGAGTTGAATTAAAGGAACCGAAAAGCTTGAGAATAACGCGAGGATAAAACTTTTTTTGTCACTAATGGGGCTGCGTATTGATATTTTTCACCTTTGCAGACCTAGTTCATTCGCCAGGAGCTGGTATCACCTTTTAGTGCGGCACCATATAAACGATACCAATTGCCGCAAGTAATTTTGTCGCACAGATTCCTCCCCAGAGGGAGGCACCAAAGCTCTGACGATGCGAAATTTAACTTAGGAATTTAATTTTGCCGAGATCACCCAAGCCAAACGCGCACTTTAAGGAATTTTTTACATGCCGCAGAATCATACGGCATGGCCACTGTCGATTTTCTGCATCATGAAAATCCACCGACTTAAGCCGGGGTCGAACCCGCAACCTTGTGTGCAGAAGGCCAGCGACAAACCAACTTTGCACCCAGTTGGTGCGAGGGTAATACGATCTGTATTTTACAAAGATGAGTACATTCCACTTAATTTAAAAAGCCCTGAGCAAAATTAAATGGAGAACTTTATTCCATTCAACGTATAAAATAAGTGATGTAAACTCAGCAGCCTAAATTTCAATTATTTATTCTGACACCGATATGTTTAATACATAAACATATCGAGCATTAAAACATTTATTTTAGTATACAGTGGACCACAATGTGCACACCACAATGTGGTCCATAATACACACCACAATATTCTATAAAATGTAGTGTTTTCGACTATTAAAAATTAATATATTGGAATTGGAATTTTTTATAATACCTACAACATGTTCTTTTTGGAATAACATAATTATTTTTTAAAACATAACATAAATATTATTTTGAAAAATAAATAATCAAAAAACTAAAACAAAGTTACGCATTTTTCTGTGATTACTGTTCTTCTTATTACACATTTTGCTCTTGTATGTCATGTTTTCTATTTTTATAAATTCAAATTTTCACCAAAATGTTCTACTGGGCTTTTAAATCAGTTTACTTAGGAGGTGTTTTTTTAAAATTAGGGGGAATTATGAGGACACCAGGGGAGTTAATTGAGAGCAATGTGCTTGGCGATATTATCTTGTTAAAAAGTGAAGTTGTCTACAATATCCAAAATTTCGAAGGATAACTACAAATTGTTTTTTTAAATATTTAAAAGAGCTTAAGGTTCACAATACCATAAAAAAATACCAAATTACTTAAAGGTGAAGCCCATTTACACACCCACGCAAGAACACTTCCCCCAACTCACTTTTTCTCTATTTCAACTAGATTCTTGGGATTAAGTTTCAGAAAATTGGCTAGAATGACAGAGAATTCAACATTTTTGGTTTTGGCAGACGTATAACAGTTTGTAGAAGAAAAAAAGATGAACTTAATCCCGAGAGTTTATGTGGAACAAGAACACCTCTACCTTCATGCTGCAGCATGAAGATGGACGTGGCGTTCTAGCGTAGGGGTGTAAAACAGCTTCAGGATTATGTAATTCGGTACATTTTTATGGTATGAATCAAAAGCTCTGTTTAATTGTTTTAAAGAACAATTTTACACTATTCGCTCAAAATTTGGGTTTTGGAGACAACTTCATTTTTAACAAGCTAATAACACCAAGCGCATTGCTCTCAATAAATGCCCCTGGTGTCTGTATAATTCCTTCCCCACCCAAATTATGAAACCATAAATCAGGTTAATTAACCCTAGTAAAACAAATTTGTTCAGAATTTGATTTTTAAAAAAGAAAGCATGACATACAAAAACAAAATGTTAAGTAAAAACAATAGTTTGTGAAGTATGGAGGAACATCGGTGCAGAAATTCCAAAAAGCTGATGCAATCTATGCAAATACGCTTTAAACATGTTATCGATGCTAAAAGATATCTTACTAAATACTAAATTAAGAAACAAATGCAATATTTAAAGCTACGTCGAGATTTTTTTTCAAGCGTTTGAAAATTTTTGTAGCGTAATTTTTAGTAGTTTTTTGATTATTAATTTTTAAAAACAATTGTTATATTTTGTTTTAAAAATTGAGTATGATACTTAAATAAGAACAAGCTGTAAGTATTATAAAAATTTACAATTCCTATGTATTATTTTGATTAGTCGTCAACATTAATTTTTATAGAAAATGGCATGAACACTTTTGTGGTCCACTGTATATTTCAACAAAAATGTTTAATTGATATATATTTCAACTAATATAACTAAAATAAAATAAAGAATGCTCCTACAAATTTCTCATGAGAGAAAAAAATATTTATATTAAAAGTTCTAGAAGTTACACAAATTAATTATTTATCCTTGCTTGATAATTAACGTATTTGTTTATTCATTCTCCTCCTCGCTATTATGGTCGCGAATATAATCATCACAGTCCTCTAGCGATTTAGCTTCCAACAATCCATCGATATCTTCGGTTTGTATAAGCTACAAACTGATACGTTATTATAACAATCGACAAGCCTAAGTAACTTGTGTAAGGGTAACTTTTCTTGGACAATATTATTTCAAGTCTGTGAAAAACAAAAACAAGCAAGAATTGTTCATCCGTAATACTATAAGGAAATATAAAACCTCATACGATTAATTTTATATGTTAAATACATATAGATTAGATTAAAAAATAACATAAAATCAAGTAACATAAAAAAAAAATTTTAAGTCAATTCCTCTTTTGAATGGATGAATAGAAAGTATTTTATTAACGAGTGAAAATTTGAACAAGATATATATATATATATATATACAGAGAGAGAGAGAGAGAGTAAACTAATTGTAGGAATTGAAAACAAAGTATGATTTGCCTGCTTTTTGTAACAATGCACACCCGGTTTGGCTAGTTTGGCTGAAAAATCGGTTTTCCATGCCAACTTCTGTCACTGTTTTAACAGTTACATTGTTACAACAATGAAGACAAATCTAAGTTGGTGTCGAAAACCGTAAACTAATTTAAATAAATAATTGGTAATTAATAATTTATATTTGAAAAAACTGTACTAACATCAAGTGTCATTCACAACAAGTTTAAAAAAAAATATTTGAACTTGATTGGATGAATAGGAAGTATTTTATTAACGATTGAAAATTTGAACAAGATATATATATATATATAGGGAGAGAGTGAGCTAATATTAGGAATTGAAAAATAGTACATATAAGAAACTTCTTTTAAAAATACGAATTTTTTTTCGCAATATTGGTAATAATATCATGGAATCACATTCACAATAATTCACAATTAATTGGAAATTGTTATGGAGCAAATGAATTATTACATTTAATTTCTTTATAATGCGGCTTTCAATATGAGTACTAAATATATCTGCTTGGTAAACATAACTAATTTATGAATCTGTAGGGTTAGACATATTCTAAGGTCGTTAAGTTAACTAAGGAAAAACAACATTAAATATTATTTGTAGTAGTAGTTTAATCAGAAATGTAAGCATAGAAATAATTTGATATCACCGTAATATTGCATTATTCATTGCAGGAGATTTTTTCTGCAATTATTCTACATATCAAAGTATGTTTCTTTATCCAAAGTTATCCTACGTACCGAACTTCTTAGGCAATCCATCATTGTATTTATTCCCTAGACAGTTACTGATTCCCCTTACCGCGAGATGAACATAAGAATAGAACATTTTTTTATAGAAAGTTCGTTGCATATTGCGAATCTACATCTAGGAATTGTTAAAAAGAGTGTCTTATTTTATTCGAATTTTGCTCCATTTTCTGGCTATTATAAGATTTACTAAAGATATAAATGGCTCAAATGAGTTCCACTTCAGTAAAAATTCATTTTTGTGTTCCTATATATTTCAAATAATAGAACGTATGTGCATGAGTTTTGTTTCTTTATATAACTATCATTAGTACAAGATTCAAAACACTTGACACTAGAAAAATAAAATTCAATCTGTGCACAATATTCAGTCTACTGCATAGCATAAATTCTGTTATTAATCTGTTTGTTATAAACTTATTAAATATAAAAAAAACAAATAAATTTCTCAAAAATTGAAGTATTTTGATAAAAATTTTTTTTATTTGTTTTTGAGATTATATCTATTAAAAATAATATTAAATGAAAAACCATATATATATATATATATATATATATATATATATTACAAAAATATACTAAAAATAGTTATATACCTAAGATAACTATCGTCATAATAGAAAAAGATTTAGCCACAGAAATACTAAAAGCAAACTCCCAGCCTAGGAACTAGGAATGCAGGTTTAAACAAAGTTTTCTGGCCAGCCAACCTTCACCTGAATTTGCCAGTATTCTGGGCCATAGGGAAAGCAATAAATTTCTAGAGAAGTTTAACTATATTATAGATAAAACCATAATCTATTAATGTAATACTATAATGTTATAGCCTTTAATAATTACTAAAATATTTAAAATCAAAGCCAAACTAATAGACTTACCACGTGAATACATATTCGCTTCTTATGGACAATAACAGTAACGCATATAATTATTATGTATTGATAAAGTAGCACATTAATTACTATAAATATATATATATACATTTAAAAATTCTAAATTTATTTTAAAATTTATAGAAAATAAAAAATACCATCCAGACATAAACGATTAATTTTAAATAAAATATATTATTACAAAATTTACTTAGCTAGAGGCGCCATCTATCTATAAACTGTATAAACTGAAAAACTTTTTTTATTTAACTGTTATATAACTTTTATAAATTTAAGAGGGTAACATGTTCTAATACAATGTTTAATAAGTTATTAAATTTAAATATCATTTAGAATCTATATATTCGTTTTAGATTTTTTTTATAATTTACTAGCTAACATAAAAAAAAAAAAAAAAATTAAATATATATAAATTTATCATAACTAATACTTATTACGATATATATAATTCAAAATAATATTTCTATATATTGAGATGATAAATTCGAATTCCAGCAAGGCACTTTAAGAATGTTAAAAAATTAAAATCAACTCTTTAATCATAAATATTGCCATATAATTTATAGTCCTTAATATACAATGATACATCTAAGTAATTAGTTTTAACTGGATTACTATTAATTTTAATTAAGCTTAAATAATTCGGATAAAAAGTAATATTGGGGTCAAAATTATTATTTTTACCAAAAATAATTAGGTCATCTATGTATCTAAAATTGTAATAATCATTATTAATAAAATATTTATGTTCTTAAAAGTGTAAATATAAATTACCCAAACTATTGCTAGCACACCTTGAGACAAACCTTTAATTTGTTTGTATAGAGAACCATTAAAATTAATGTAGTTTTACTTTTAAGACTAAATCTATGAGATTGTAAATTTTTGTAAATTAATATTAAGGTTATAATTTCTGTGATTATCTAAAATTACCCTAATACATCAGATATCAATAGAGTTAAAAAGATCTTCAAGTCATAACTATGAACTGAATAAGTATTTTTATCTTTAAAAAATCTATAATTTCTTTACTATTTTTAATTATAGCTTTATTACATTGCTTATTGATGAATTCTTGCAAAATATTGTGCAGCATTTTACCTGCATCAGTGATATAAGTTTTAAAACCATTTGTTACTGTTCTAAATTTAACAGGATTTTTATGAAATTTAGGTGTTAAAAATATATATGGAAACTTAATCTTATGAGTGGAAATTTCAATTTCTTGTATATAGCAGTGATTCGATTAGTAATTTCTTTATCTGACAATTCCAATCTATTGAAAGATTTATTGTTTAAAAAATGTTCATTAATCATAGTATTATAAAAATACTTACAGATAATAGCATAATTACCAGGCACTTTATCTATGTAAACAATGATAAAATTCTTTTGTAAATCATAAATTTTCTGTTTTACATCTTTATAAGTGAGTACTGGTTTAGAACAATAGTTAAATTTCATCAGGTCTTTTAAAATATTGTACTTAAATTCATCAAATGCCTCTAAAGGCAAACCATATTTAACTGCAGATTTAGTAATGAAATTATTTATATCATTATTAATTTGATTTTTAACAGTATTATTGTTGCTA
>BMAO01034641.1:0-35793 GCA_019973975.1 Trichonephila clavata
AGGGACAACAATGGCGGAAAGCGACGATGACGTGTTTTTTGCTGCTCTCGAAAATCAGTGTAAAATCATTGAATCAGCTCTCCAATCGAAGTGTAACATGAACCAACAGGTTAGAGAAGAAGCCAGGCAGGCGCTAGTTGAGTTAAAATCTTCAGTTTATCGGAATTTTGTAATGATTAAGAGTGAAAAATTTGTGGAAGCTTGCAAGGAAAGCTTGAAAGACGCCATGTTGGATTTGCCAAAGAAAACGTATAGCAGTGTCGTGGCGCATCTCTTGGCGAAAAACTTAATGAACCGCCACGGAAGGCATCGTGTTGCTCCGTTTTAATAGCGGCCGAGAACTGTAATTCTGGCGACGTCAGAAAACTGTTCAAAGCTCAGGTTAATCCTAGGAAGGAGAAGATCGGAATTCGACACTTAAAAGAAATCAGTGATAATAGAATTTTAGTTAATTGTGCTTCTGAAGAAGATAGAGAAAACTGATGACTACGATTGAAGCTAATCCTAAGTTCCTGAAGCCAACTGTACCTAAACGCAAAAACCCTACGATGATGATTAGAAATGTGCCAAATGACGTTGCCGATTCGGAATTACTGGACGTTATTCAGGAACAGAATCCAGAAATCCTTGTTTCAAATGAGTGTTGGAAGGAGTCAAGAGTTCGTTTTGTTTTGAAGAAATTTCAACATGTGAGAACTGTGGTGATTGAATTTCATCCAAGATTCGGAAAAGTGTTACTGCGGTGGGGTCATTAAAAATAATGTGGAACATGTGCCATGCTGAAGACTTCTTAGTGATAAACAGGTGTTTCTCGTGTCTCGGTTATAATCATAGAGCAAATGAGTGCACAAATATGTTATCTTGTTATTTTTGCGCCGGAGAACATAAGAGTGATAACTGCCCAAACCGAGAAAATCAGGTATGTGTTAATTGTATTAGATATAACAAAAAGTTAAAAAGCGAAGCCAAAAAAGTGGATGTCAAGCATAAGCCTTTTTCGCATAGCTGCTCTTGTCATAACTACATGAGAAATCAAGTTGCTGCTCGAACTGACTATGACTAGACTCATTAAAGATCATCTTAATTTTGTTCAAATTAACTTACATAAGTCAAAAAAGGCTACACAGCACTTATTTTAAATCTTGAAAATGATGATGTTGATGTTGCTCTTATTCAAGAGCCGCACTGTTTGAAAGGAAAACTTCCTGGATTTCTGAACACTTACAAAATTTTTTATGATACAAAATCAGAGGTTATAAAGGCGGCTATTATTGTTAGAAACACGGCGATTACAGTTTTTTCCGATCCTAGGAATCTTGATTATAATTCTGCAATGATTGACATCTCTTTTAGAGGATACGATTTTACTGTATTTTCATATTATTTTGAACCTTCAGTTAATATTGATTTGGATCTAAGAAAAATTGAGCATATGTTTTCAAATAGAGTGTTAAAAAGACTTATTTGGTGCATGGATGCAAATAGTAAGTCTGAAGTTTGGTTTAGTCCTGTGACTGACTCTAGAGGCATTAAGTTATGTGAATTCTTCAGTACATGGCAATTGATTACGGTAAATGAGGATTATGGGCCTACGTTTAGTTCTGGTCAGGGTACTAGCTATATTGATATTACAGCTGTTGGAACTGATGTGCTTAGATTACTTGATAGGTGGTATATACCAGACTATGATTCCCTCTCTGATCATAGAATGATTTCTTTTGAGCTGAAAATTCCAGTTCAGCTAGGGCTTGTGACTGTTCTGCAGAAACAAATCTTTTCAATACTAAAAGAGCAAATTGGAACATGTTTTATTCTCACTGTTCTAAAGCCGAGAATGCCGTATTAGATTTTTTGAATAACTGTATACTACCTGATAGTCTCGAATTATGTGTTCAAGATGTGCAAGATATAATTATATCGGCTGCAGAAAAATCTATCCCTTTGAAAAAGAGAGGATGTCATAAAGTACCCTGGTGGTCCGTTGAATTATTTTGCATGCGTAAACAATTGAATGCAGCAAGAAGACGATATCAAAGAACAAAGAATTCCGTTCTGAGGGAAGTTTATAGAGAAAATTACATTCAAATTAGGGTAAAATATAAATTCAAACTTGATGAAAGCAAGGCGAACTCTTGGAAATCTTTTCTCGCTGATATTACTGTACTGAATGTTTGGAAGAAAATTTATACTCATGGAGTGAAAAACAATTTTACTAAAAGACTTGAAATCTCAGGAATCGAAGTCTCCTCTGGACATTTTACTTCTTCTTTTGAAGATACTATAGATGCCATCTTGAGGAAATCTTTTCCTCGTGATCCAAATAGTCAAGATAATTCTCAACATAGGGTTTTGCGTTCAGAAGCTGATTTGGTTTATGAAAGTGATGATGATATACCTTTTTCAAGAACAGAAATTGACAGTGTTATAGGTAATTTAAGTTTAAATAAATCTCCTGGTTCCGACAGAATTAATAATGAACTGATTAAGAAGTTTCACAATTGTTCTCCTTCTGTCCTTTTGCCTCTCTTTAACAAATGCTTGAAATTGGGTGTTTTCCCAAAGATTTGGAAAAGAGCAAAAATTGTACTTCTTCCTAAAAGTACTGAATTGTCAAGGACGCACATAGACAATATTCGTTGCATAAGCTTACTCCCTTGTTTGGGAAAGTGCTTGGAAAAACTCTGCATTACTAGACTTAACCACTATTTAAGAAAGTCTAGTCTTTTAAGTGACGACCAGTACGGTTTTACTCCTCAAAGGTCAGCAGAGGATGCCTTGGTACGCCTTTGTGATTTAGTCAAGGAGGGCAAGCGAAAAAACGTGACTTTTCTAATTTCCTTGGACATTAAAGGAGCTTTCGATAATGCCTGGTGGCCTGGCATCTTGCACCTGCTCAAAAGTTTCAAAGTTCCTAAAAACATCTTTTGCCTTATTAGAAGCTTCTTACAATATCGTTCAGCTGATCTTACATTGGGTAATGTCACAACGAATATTGCTTTAGAAAAAGGCTGCCCTCAAGGGTCAGTTATGGGACCTTTTCTGTGGAATTTAATTATGAACGATCTTCTTTGCAATATCTCAAAGTTCCCGAATTGTCATAAAATAGCTTTTGCAGATGATGTACTTCTTATTGTCCAGTGTAAAGACTTTCAGGATGCCTGCACTTTGTCACAAAACATTCTTGATAATATTTTTAAATGGTCAGAGCTATATAAGTTAGAGTTTAATCCACTTAAATCAAAAGTAATGAAAATTTATAAAAAATCGACAGTAGATCAAAAAATCAACTTAAAACTTGGAGGTGTAACAATTGAAGAAGTGCACAAGATTAAGTATTTGGGCATAATTGTTGATAACAAAATGCAGTGGAAGGAGCATATCTCTTATATTTCTAGCAAAAGTGAAAAAATTCTTCTTGGACTGTTAAGAATTGCAAACAATACTTTTGGGGTGAAAACTAATGTTCTTCAGTTGATTTATAAGCAGGGGATAGTACCTCTTATATCTTATGCATCGAGAGCTTGGGGATACTCTTTAAGAAAGAAAATTAATAGTAGACTGATTAGGAGAACGCAACGGAGGTTTTTACTTCGTGTCATTAAAGGATACAAAACTCTTAGCTATGAAGCAGTGTTTGCGATTTCTGGAATGCCACCTATTGACTTGGCTATTTTGAACAATCTTGATGTTCGCAAAAGCTTTTTGAGTACCAGCCTTGGAACGCTGGATGGGGTGATTCCAATTTCATTATTGCCACACCCTTCATGTAGAAAGGCTATCACTCTTGTAACTTATTCAAATGAAGTTCTTCAAGATTATAAAACTATTTGTTTCACGGATGGCAGTAAATTGAATGGAAGAGTTGGTCTTGCCTGCGTTATTTACGAGGAAGGATTTGAAAAAGCTACTTTCCAGCATCGAATAAGAGATGAATGCTCTGTTTTTCAAGCCGAACTACTCTGCATTAATCTTGCCGTAAAAGTGATTCAGGACTCTCTCCGTCAGGGCGATACTCTCAAATTTCTTATTTGCACCGACTCGCTCTCTTCGCTTTATTCTTTGCACAATATAAATTCTACAGAAAAACTTGTTGTGGAGGTTCAATCTATTCTGTACAACCTTGAAGACTGTGATATCCACTTTTCTTATGTTCGGGGCCATAGTGGAAATCTCGGCAATGATAGAGCGGACCAGTTGGCTAAAGAGGCAACTTGCCAAGATATGAGCCTTTCGATGTCTGTGCCATTGTCCCACTGGAAGCATTTAGCTTGGGAAAGAACTGTTTCCGACTGGAACTCCAAATTCTTGGCCTCACCTAAAGCTTTATGGACTAAAAAGTTTTTCCCGACTATTTATCAACGGCTAAAATGTAAGAAATTTGTTACTGATTTTAAGTTATCCCAGATTCTAACAGGACATGGTAATTTTAAGAGCTATTTATTTAGGTTTAACTTAATTGATAATGATATTTGTTCTTGTGGTCTGGACGCTGAAACCGCGGAACATGTCTTGTTGTATTGTAATCTATATTGTTGTAAAAGAGAAAATTTTAAAAAGGAGTTAAAATGCTTAGGTATTTCCTGGCCACCCATTTTTTCTTTGTTAGTCAATTGTTCTGAAAGCCTTAATGTCTTGAGAAAATTTGTTAACAGTATAGATTTTTAAAATTTTACAGATACTTTCCTTTCTTTATATTTGTGTATTTCCTCCCTTCCTTTATTTTAGTTTTGGCTCTTTATGTCCCCCCCCTTTTTGTGTCCCCCCTTTATTATGTTTTTTCTTCTTAATTATATTTTTTGTTGTTGTTGTTATTATTATTGTTTTGTAATGTTGTTACCACTTACGTCTGTAAGCCTCATGTTATGCAATGTGGAGCATGAGGAGTTTTGCAAATAAATTTATTTAAAAAAAAAAAAAAAAAATATATCAAGTTTTTTAATTCAATATCTTAATTACTCTTATTTATTTCAATTTCAAAAGGCTTATATCTCCTTTCAAATTAATCAAATTCTAACGATTTTTATAGATATATAGAAGAAGAAAAAAGTTTTTTCAAAAGAATTTATGGAAAAAACTCCCTCTATTCATCGTTTTGAATGATGACTTAATATTTCATGTTAAAAATCTCTTCAAAAAATTCAAAATAATTTTTTAATCTAATATTCACTGTAAAAGAAATAGTTTATTAATTATTTTATTTAATGAATCAATCAAATATTTTACAATTTTTAATGGGCTAATGACAGCAAAATTCAGCCTTTTGTGACAAGAAACCGTGAAGACTATGAGATCCCATTACAGTGCTTATTAAATCATGCTTGTCTAAAATGAGGCCAACGGACCGCAAGCGGCGCAAAAGCAAATAATGAAATTGTTTAAATTTGCACAGTTTTATTAAAAAAATCGTTTGCAATATTTTTAGTATAACCGATTTGTTGATATTTATTTTGAAATAAAAGTTTTAATAAAACATCTTATTATTGCACATCACATCAGGGCTATATGCTCAAAAATTTTAAAAATGGAAAGAGTACTAAGCATTGTTATAAAAACACTCTGGGAATGAAAATGGTATACCACCTATATGGTACCGCATTAAAAAGAGTTCCAGTTCTAGGCCTGAAATGGTAAAATACGAGTCCGCAACCCTAATAGAAGTTTAAAAAATAATAAATGTCAACACATGTATTATCAACCTGTTATTCCCCACTAATATTTTAACAGTAGTTTACCGGCAAGTAAAAAATTAAATAAATCATTACTTCAGCTAATTTGCTTAGCTTTAGCTCAATTTTTTTTCAAATACATAGATAAAAAAAAGATTTATTTGAAGGCCTTATTTGCTTCTCATATTTTATAAATATTAAACAGTACCCAAGCTTATTTTTCTAGCATTTATTTGCCTTTAACTTTAAAAAAAATCAAATTCAGCGTTCTTACTTTTAACTAAACCACATAAAAAGGTAAAAAGTGACGCTGCTTGAAAATAATCCTTCCGATGATCATATGCAGTTAAGGATATCTTATTTCAGTGATAAGAGAAAGTAATTACAGATGCAAAAACTGGAAAAGCCAAAAAAATTTCTTGGTATTTTAATATTTTCGATATATAAATATTTAAATGAGTCCATTAATTCGAAATAGACTGTCAGTTCTTATTGCATGACATATGATAATGTACGAGTAGTTTATCTCGTTGATAACACAAATTTTTATCTTCATTTTTCCTCCTTATTATGCTAATTTTCTCATTTAATGTTGTTTTCCTTTCAAAAATATTCGGAAAAAATATCGTTATCAGTTGAAATTAGGTTTTTTAAATCTTTCGCCAATTTTGGGTAAACTAAAATATGCATTTAAGGGGGAGGAAAAAATGAAAAAATAGAAATAAATTGCGTGGGATTTAAGTTCTATCTTTGCTTGTAAACTAGTCCTGCTTAAAAGAATGAACAGTACCTTTTAATAGTATGCATTACATTCTGATGGCACAATATATTATGTTCATTTCAAATTTGTAGATTCCTTAGAAATATAAACTAACCACAAAATCTTTAGTCTAGAAAAATGTACTGATTTAGATTATACAATTGAAGCTTAATACCATGGTTAAAATATCTACCTCATGAGTTGAAGTTTTTATAAAATCTCAACCTAATGTTCCTCACAAAATTGAAAAAGAAACCACCTTAATGATACGTAGCAAACAAACTGATAACACTTAAGCAACTTTATACGTGTAATCAGTTTGTAATTAGTGAAGAAAAATGACATTCCATAGGTAAGATTACTTTTTAAGCAATGTCAGTGTGACAAATCGCGGCAACAAATTCAAGAAGTGGAAGATAAAGCTATACTTGCTTTAATTGCAAAGCAATATATTCCACGATTAAATACGGTTGTAAAAGCTAGGGATTCTAGTGTAATTTAAAGTATCATAATAGTTCAAGTTGTTGCAATAAATAAGATTGTGTAACTTTAATCAAATAACATATGCATTAGTCTATTATCGGTATTATTTTCTTTTCTGATTTAAAGTTTACTGTTCTTTTTAAACTCAACAGTTTATCTAAATGTGCAGCAAATTGAACTTTCTCTTATTTTGGCATGCAATGAAAATCCATTACATTATTATCACCTGTCCGATATGAAGTAAGAATTTTTCTAAATACCACCTATACCCGGCACAGCATTAACTCGACAAGGTAGTCTGATAGATAGTCTGAAGTTATCTAATATATCAGGCAATCGCCAACTGGTCCTACAATTCCCAAACTTGACAAGGTTCTTGCAAGGCAGCACGAAATTCTGGTTTTCGGATAGAACCACAAATGTTGGTTTTTTTTCATTTATCAGGTTGTCGCGAACTCTCACCTTCGGTAGTACAAGGGTGACCAAAGGAAAAGACATTTTAAACATTAAACACTTTTATTATGACTATCTAAATTCGATCTAAGCAAAGGGAGCCATCAGATTAATTACTAATTTAAATATTTATAATAATAAATTCAATACTTATCGTGACAATAAGAATCTCCTTAATACTAAGCATCCTAAATTGACCCTTTAGATCCTTTCTCTTAAACCCTGGTAGTTTCAACAATTCTTCCGTTAACGCCGCAGATTATGTATGGCAACAATCGCCTATCTCCCTCCAACTTCCCTCTTCACGTGATTTTAAGTAGACAACCCTCATTAGCACAAATCGAGGTTCATTTACAGAAAGTGATTTTTTTTTCATACAATGCTACAAAAGTATTTACCTTAAATGATTAGTAAGGATCACCAATAGGACCTGTTACAAGGGGAATTCGGAAGCTAAGGCATATATTATTTGAAAATCATCAAAATAACACTCTAAAAGTTTCCTAATGATTCGGTTCTTAGGACGTGGTACATTATCCTGCTGGTAAGCGGAGCCGGGGACCAAGAACATTGCTGACATAAAGTGGTGCACCTGAACAGCAATGATGTTCCATATGGTTCATAAAATCAGGTATTGTGGTGAAAGATCCTAATGTGCACCATCAAAACATCAAACAACATCAAACGCTTTGTTTCTAGGCTAACTACACACCAATGCGAAGGTTAAGGATTGGCACCGGTGTCTATCAATATGATTAACCAGAAAATTTTATTAATCATACTAGGTGCCTTTTCCCATTCATCTATCGAGCAATTCCGATTTCCCATTTCGCATTGTAGGCGCTGCTTGCGCTTACATGGCATGACGTACTCAGAAGTCTATCCAGAATTGCTTGCTGAAATACACCATCTGGGTCACCATTTTAATTGGTGCTGGTTATATTCTTTCACTGTTACCCTTTAATTACAGTGAGCAATACTTATGATCTTTCAAAAAGCACTCACAACGAATGCTTGTGAGCAGCCCACCATATAGACCATTTCAGAAATAACTATTCTCTATGCTTTTGTCTCTGGGTGAGAGCATTGCTCTTATCAGGAGTAATTATAGTGTAATATTATTCATTATACAGGGTATCTAGAAATTAGTTGGGCAATTTCGTAAGTTCGAACATTCGAAATGTTAAATGAAATTAACCCGCTTTATGTCAGACTATTAGGAATATATCTCAAGTATGTTCATAGAAGACGTTAGATGTCATTAGGAGGATCATGCCATTCAAGAACAAGAAAGAGATAGTCCTAAGGTGAACGTGTTTTGTGTATTGAGTTCCACGAATATTCTGGGTTCATTTTTCTTCCCTGAAATTAACTGTTACAGGAATGATTTTCCTGTGCATGCTACAGATTTTCCTTATGCCAGTCCTCAAATAAAAATGCGAGGGTTCACATTTTCGACTGGTGGAGCACTTTATCACTACCACAACGATGTTACATCTTTCCTCAATGCTTAGGTACCAGTTTGGATTGGACGTGGAGGTATTATTTAGTGGCTATCACGATCACCACTAGATTTCTGTCTATGGGGTAAAGGACAGTCTTTTCCTACATCTGTTCCTGAACTAAAATCAAGAATCTACGCCGCAATTAATTTGATGAATGGAATCAAGATATGTGGCAAGAGCTGATTTGCCGATGAGGTACTTGCATAGTAACAAAATGAAGCCGCATCAAACATTTGTGATAATTGTAAACTTGGACTATTTCTCAATCTTACAACAAGATGAACTTTAATTTTTTTCCAGTAAAAAATATGCAATTAAGCATGTTTTACTCCAATTAATTTATATATATATATAGACTTGCTCAGCTAATTTGTATGTTTGTGAAAATCACATGTAATTCAGTATAAGACACAGATCATAAAAATTTTATTTTTCCCTAAACATAATAAAAAACCTTTTTCGTTACATTCACCAAGCTGCATATAAATAATTTCAGAATAAGTGAAAAATTATAGTATTTACCATTTATTTCGTATATACATATCTGTGTTTACGCGTATCAAAACACAAAAACCAAATGCGGAAAAATGGCCACTTTGTTTGTTGAAACACAACACTAAAAGCCATGTTTTTGGTTATCATGAAGCGATGGCGGGAAGGAACCAAAAATTCTTTTTTATTTCGTAACTGTAGGAATTTGTATCAACGTACTTGTAAGGTGCTTACGATAATGCACACAGTATAGTTTTTCAGTAAAACAAAATGACTTTCTCATAAGAGTTTTTAGTTTCCTGCTGTTAGCATCATTGATGATGTTAAGAAATAAAAATACTACGATATTTATTTTTATACTTATTTTTTCATATTATATTATTGTATAATATATAAATATATTATTTTTTTAAAATAAGAACAAATGATTCATACATAGTTGAATTTTAAATTTTTAACCTGATTTCTTTATCAACTGGAAATACATGTCATTGAAATAATTTATTTTCGAACGATTTTCCAAAACTTTTCAATAAAAAAACCTATTTAACAATTCGAACGTTTTATTCAAATAAATCATGGTTGTTTTGGTACCTTTCCATACTTTTATATAAAATATCTCGACTTATTCTTTTGAACAAATAAACCAGTTATTTCTATTGATAAAACTTAATGATGCAAGTTATTGTTTGTTTTATATAGTTTGTTATTTTGTTAAATGCTTTGATAACTTAATATATGATTTTGAAAGGAAATCGAACTAATAAAATTTTTATACTTTTATTTATTATTGTTGACAAAATGTACCTCTTAAGAATCATTAGATATTAATGAAATACAAAGAACCAATTTAATGAAATGTTTTGATAAAAACAGAAAAAGGCAACAGGGTTCCAATATTCCAAATCTTGGAATCTCAAAAAAAAAATTATTCTAGATTTCTAATTGAAATAAAATCAAAATTTTGCTTTTGTTTATTCAGCAGAGACCTGATTTTCTTTAAGACACGTTCAGCTTGAAAAAGAATTTCTTCTTTTTTATCTCATAAGTAAGTATACAAGTGCTAGTACGAAGCGAATAAGTTTTCGAAAAGTTATGTCTTAAGGAGTAATAAAAATGTTTTTGAGACTCTAAGTTGAATGTAAATAATATATTTGTTCAGTTTAATGAGATTTCATTTTTGACAAATAAATAGCTTTACAAATATACTTTCATTACAACTATTTATTTAATTCTTTGAAATATTTTTGAAACTAAAAAGAATCCTTTATTTCGTGATGTTTTTCTTCAAGTTGCAGATAAATTTAGAGAAAAGTGTCGCTTATATATTCTTCTTTAAATTATATTTTTACTTTATTTTTACTTTATTTATTTGTTTATTTGTACTCATCAAAAGTACGAAAATTCTTAGATTCATATAATCAGAGTAAGACACTTTCTAAGATTTTTTTTTACTTACTTTGAAGCCATTTACTTAAATTCCTTTGATAAGCTAAATTTATAAGTTTCTGAAAGTTAACGTTTAATGCTATAATTCGTAATATTTGAAATAAATTTTTACAATAAAAGTATAGTAATTTATTTCTCATTATAAAAAAAAAAGAATTTTTTAAAATAATACTCATTTACTTTTGAAACAGTATCTCATACAGGATTTTAATAACTATAAAGCTTATCAACATCTAAACTCCTTCGTGGAGAAATTCTAATAAAAATTCAAATTAGGTTACTTAATTTTAATTTGAAATTGAAAACAAAATTTTTTGATAAGCAAATGTCTTTAATAAATTATATTATTATTGCTTATATTATCTCTTAAATCTTTGTACGCATCAATATATATATTGATACATACAGAGATATAAGAGATAATTTAGCACTAAATCATTTCGAAATTTTTAATGAGATATAATTTATTAAAGACATTCTCTGTAGAAAAAATTTCGTTTTTAATTTTTAATTATTTTTAAGTAACTTAATTTGAATTTATATACATATATATATAAATATATATCGGATTTCATATGTTTCTATATAATTGCATTCAATTCAATTTTCATTCTAAAAAAAATATATTTATTCATGAATTGTTATCGTGAGCATGTTTTAATGCTTTATATAAATTAACGCTATCTAGAATCTATTATATTATTATATTTTTAAACCAATATATATTTTTTTATTTGTAGGGAACAAATTGTTTTTAAATCTTGTTTAGAAATATTAGCGTGATTAAAAGACCTAAATTTTGCAAAAAAAGGAAAATAAAAAAATTAATTCAGCTCTTATTTCCAAAGTACAGACGACAGAAGAAGAAAGGTTTTACCCAATTTATTAATAAAAATTTCATTTTAAACGGTGTTTTTTCCCTTTTACTTGTCGACAACCTTCTATGCTAGGTATTGAAATTTTTTTCATATTTCTTGCCTCCAGAAAAATGCTGTAAACATGATTATCATTGGCTAAAACAATTTACTGTTTAAAAATAATAAATAAATTTTCAATTATGTTTTAAGATTGAATTTTTACAAAAAGTTCAGTCTTGTAATTTATTATAATTCAGTTTATAACAAATACAGGGCAAGGAAAATAATTCATTTTGAATGCAAAATGCAGTATACATACCAAAACTTGGAGAAACTCAACTTTAATGTATAACTCAAGAAGAAAATTTACCAAATATTCTATTAAATGTGTAAGATTTTGCAAGAAAACCTATACATATTTATGAAAATAAGATCAATATTTTAAATTAAGCAGAACATCATGTTTAAGCGTTAGTTGGCGGACCCTTCGAATTTTAAAATTATTTGCATTATTTAAAGTTCTTTGTAAAGTTTATTTGCTATAAAAATGTAAGAGAATTTTATTTTGTATTTATTTTATATCTAGTCATATTGGCAATTTGAAAAAAATGGTCTCCTGTATATATAAAACATCGTCATCGTAAAGCCATTTATAATCTTATTTCAAAGTTGGTTGTCGACTCGTATAGAGGATGCTGTTACCAACGATAAAATGTAAGTTATTGTAATAATACGTGTAGTTATTGTGCTCTCTCTGTTTTGCGGTCAATTTTCCACCATTATTAAAAGAAAATCATTTCTATAGATCTGAAATAATTCTACTTTTTCCAGAATGACCAGTCAATTTCTGTTTCAAACTAGAAACTGTGATCTTTCTGTTCTTTTTTTTATTTAAGACGAACAGATTATGATTTACTATAAAAGAACTGCCTATGTCGGACAGGAGTATTAATACGTTGTGAGATTACATATAATACTCTAATTGTGTTTGTAAAGACATTAAGAAATTGAATCGTGAATATTAATAGTACATCAAAGGAGTAGATAACAATACTAAACATATTTATCTTTTTAAAAAAAGGGTTTTAAGATTTATTTGTATGTTTGGAGGCTTTAATATATAAATATTGGGTTATAAATAATATATAATATAATAGTTTATATGTATAGTATATGATATAATTGTTAATGTGTATAATATATAATAAATGAAATATAATGTACCAGTAAATGTTTAAAATATTCATTTATACATGATATATAACATATTGGTTTTATTCATGTAATATTTAGAAACATTTTTATGTATTATTAATGATAAATTGATATTTATCATGTCCAACTTTATTTTTATACTTAGTATAAGTTTTCTCTAACTTGTCTAGGTATTAAGCGTATGTACATATTAGCAGATAAACTTTAAAATATCAAAACATTCAACGTATTATAGTTAAAAAAAATTGTCTAGGAGCATTTTCATACCTAAGCTCTTATTATTTAATTAAAAGGAATCTAAAAAAGGTTCACTTCCGTTCTTGCTTGTAATATTTTTTGAAACTACAACAAGTGATATATATTAATTATTAGAAGTATGGAGTATATATAAAGTGATACTGTAAGACCTCTAATTAATATCAAGAAATTTAATTAAACTTATTCTTTTATTAGTAAGTTATGGTTAAGTGATTTTGCTCGAATGTCAATCACAGCACTTAATAAGTTCTTTCATGTCGTACCCGATCGAATTATTTCCAACTCAAAAGAATACCTGAAGACATAATTAAGAAAATTTCCAAAGAAGCATCCTAATTTAAGGTAGGTGTGATGCCCTAACTCAGTATCGATTTTTTCAACTTACTGTCTCTTCTTATTTAAATGATTGTTGAAAATAATTCACTATAAAAAAATTAATGCATTTTAAAGTATTAAACAATATTTTTATTCTGTTTTTAATATGATTTAACTTGCATTTTAATATTCAGCTGCGTTTTTCGTTTAATTTAGTCAGTTTTGACTTTTGTTTAGCAATTGTTTTGAATTTGCCCGCAAGTTTTCTTCTCCAGAAATAAATATTTATTTTGTTTTTGAATGCTGCCTTTTTTCAATTTAGAAATTTATAATGAAAAAATACTACTTATTCAGTTATATCCTGGAATGAAAGCAATTCGCTTAAGCTTCCATGATTTTATTGAAATAGAAAATGACCAGACAATTTGACAAAAGAAAACCATAGCTGTTTTTACAGTGGCGATATACCGTGTTTATTTAAAGCTAAGCCGCCATCCATTTTAAGCTGGAACTCCAAATTCTCAACATGTTTTTATGAAAAAGTAAAAAACAGTGTAAAATGTTTTATCGATATCCAGTATTTACGAAATTAGGAAAAAAATATAAAATAAGAACTGATAAGAAGTGAACAATTAATTTTTTTCATGTACTAAAAACCTTTAAATACATACGTGAACTTGTAGTTAGTCTAACCGTCAGTATCATATTCAATAATCCCCCCCCCCTCAAATGAATTATTTTGCCTTCAATTCTAGAGCTCACCCGACTTTCAGTAGCATTAACATAGGAAAAGAAGTGAGGCTTAGATTCGAATTAATAAGGTAATTCCGTTTTATATCTGAAAAATCTATTGTTAAATTATAAACACCCACAAATTATTCAATTTTTAAGGCAATTACTGTTTTACGTAATCTAGAAAATTAATAGTAAAAAGGAATCTAATAGATAACAAAAAAATATATTTTAATATAACTAACATTATGAATGAAAAAATAATTCTTATTGTTATTGCTCTAAGGTATTATATTATTCTTCTGGAACTTTTCCTATATACTATAATTGATTTAATCATATTACTCTAACTATTATATTATTTAAGGCTATCGATATTATAACAAATACTATAAGTAACAGACAATACAATTATTTTTTACAGTCATGTCCCTTCATTATATGCGATGTTTACTATTAACCCTAAAAGAAAAATGGCGGAGCACAGTCTGGATCAAACCGCAAAATCAGATTAACCACCCTCAGCTTATTGGAAACTCTTCATAGCTAGAGAGAAAAGACCAAACTAATAGACCATCCCCCCTCGAATCTGTCCAACAAACATGTTGCCAATCACCTTCAACAAATATCTTTCCACCGCCGTCACGTTTATTCTCAAACATCGCATATTAGGTCGATTGCTCCTAATTCAATCGGTCGAGTTGAGGTGTTCTAATGATACGTCGGTGAGAGGACTTATAGGAAATCTATGTGGAAGGGTTTATTGGAAAGGTCTCATGGAATTCTTTATGCTTGTGGGCCGATAAATAGTCCTCGTGACGAATCTCGTTATCCGGAAGGCTTGTTGCCTAGCACACCTTGTTGTTTTCCCCGCTGCTTAGATGATCAAGTGGTTAATATGGTATGATGACTTGGTCTATTCAATGGGGGAGTTGTTATAGGTAATTGATAAAATATAATGGTTGTCGTTTTAGGAGGTAATAGGAAAACGTATTGGTATTCGAATTTTAGCTCATTTGAGTAAATTGAGGGTTGATTGTTCTGTGTTTTGAAATTAACTATAGGGAATATTTTAGGTTGAAAATAAGCCATCTGTATAATTGTATAATTTACGTTTCACTATACCTGTTTATTTAATGGCGAAGATGATTCGGAATAAACAACGTAATTGAATCTGTACTTTTTTAAATAAATTTGTATTTTTAAGCGAAAATTTTTTGAAAAAGTGATTTTAAAAAGAATAAACTGTAATTTAATGCATAATTTTGTTGTTATAATAATGATTAATATTATAGTAAAAGATTTAGAAAAATAATTAGTTTTTAAAAATATTTTTTTTAATAAAAATTGATTTTATATTTTCTGCAAATAATACTTTTTTTTCGTTTACAACAGTATATTTTGCATAGGTGAATAAAATTATCTTGTTAAAATATGCAGTAACTTTTAAAAGTATACATTTAAGTCTAATTAAGAATACTTTTTTGTGAAGGATTGATTATATTATTTATTAAAGACTCATAAAAAGTCCATACAAATAAGCATAGCGTGTGTTTACTTTATTTAAAGCATCAAAACTTGTATGAAAATTAATAACACAAGACCCAAAACATCTTCAATACTTTAAAAAGGGAAAAGTGCTCTTTTAAAAGTAATAAAAGATAAAAGCAGTGTTGTATTAAAAAAAATTCAAAGTAATAGAATTACGCTTATATATATAAGATTATACGATAAAGAGTTGCAAATTCTGTTCTAATCCCGATCCAGAATTCAACAAGATTTAAGAAATGCAAGATTTAAACTCTGTATCACTCGGTATATATAAGATCTAATAAACTTTTTTAATGAAGATGATTAATAATTTTCTTTAAATTAAGAAGGATATTTGAAATTAGAGTTTTCATTTTAATATAAAACCTCAAAGGAAAGTATTTGTGAAGTCGTGTCTCCAAACTATTTAATGATTTGCTACATATTTTAAAATCAGAATCACTAGGAATATTATTTAAATTATAAAAACATTTAAAGCTGCATACCTTGCTTAATTTCCTGCCTTTTGAATGGAGTCACAACTTACATTTTCAGATTCCCAACCACCACGGAATATCTGGTTTTATAGTTATATATAGTACAGTCATTTATAAAAGCAAATAAGATATTATCTGAAACTGGTTAAAATTTTCCTACCTAAACAATGAAAAAAAGCATTATAATCAATATAACCAGAATTCGAAACTACTTGACAGCAAATGTAAAAAACTTTTACAAATTTCACTACACAGCAAACATAAGAGTTACCTGAAAACAATAAGATACTATAATTCTGTAGCGGTTTAATATCATCGGAAATAGGCGTACTCAAAAACTGTGCCATTCTTTCAAAGTTTAAACAGAACTAAATTAATTCTAGATATTAACTAGACATTGCTTACTAATATCTATACAATTAGCTATGAATTGATATATAGACCCACACAAACAACGCCAGAGTAGATTTTCATCAGCAAAAGCATCAGCTTCATATATATATATATATTGAAATAATTTTTCGTAGCCTTTGCATTAACTATTTTCTCTACGCTAAATCTAAAGTGCAATCATTTGTTTCTTATCCTTATTTTGACTATGTGATTTACTATGTTTTTATTTTACTCTTTCATTTCTGCTTCTTGTGAATTCACATTCATTTCCTGAAATGAGATCATGCAAATTGCTTAAGAAATAAATTAAGCGGAATTTTCCAATTTTTCGGTGTATGATTCTTCTGAGCTGTATAAAAGAGAGAGATCTCAGCATACAATTAATGAGTTAATCTTAGACCAAGAGTGGAATTATTGTAATTAAGACGCTTTTATTATCTTCACCTGTATGAAACGGAATCTTTGAACTCGATTTTTACGCACTTTAAAAGGTCAGATTAATTCGAAATTTTGCACATTTGTCAAGAACCGATGACAAAAAAATAATTTAAAAATTTTGTTTTGTTGTCCTGATCAGATCATCGGGATTAACGATTTCCTATTTCCAGGTTTTATGACCAAAATATCAAGTTACAACCCTAAAGCAAAAAGGTTCATGGTTAATACAAATACAACAAACAAACAAAAAAGTGTTCTTTATGTGGAAAAGGGGAAGATGCGTCACAGAAATTTCTTACCATAATATAAACAATTGCACATTTTTTTCTGGCACGCTTTTATTGTAGATTTAACAAAAAAATGAAAAATAAATTATAGTTTTCAAAATTAAAAAAAAAACACGCTTTTATAGTAAACTGAACTATAAAAAGTAAAATATAATTCTGAAAATAAGAATAAAATGATTAACGAGAAAACTAATGCCATTATGGTAAAAGCGTTCTGTAGTCTTTGTGGTAGATTGTGATAAGCTAAATCATGAATTTTGATATTACATATTTCACTGCTAAGACAGTGGATTACACATTTATTATCGTACATTTATTATAGTTAAGTATCTAATTTTTCAATGAAATATTATCTATATACTTTTTTTTATTAAAACACCCTGGATATAACGCTATAAAACTTGGTAATAACATCATTAAACTTGATCAAATTACGTACATTTATTAATGAATGTGTAATGTTCATATATATATATATATATATTAAAATAAATATGCTTTAATAAATATAAGTATTCTTTAAATAACTTATATAATTTCACAAATGAAAATCTAAGTTTATTTTTGAATAAGCTAAAAATAAATTCACTCTCTGTCCGCGTAAATTTTACACATTCGTACTTAAATGAGAACAAACTAATGTATCAAAATTTGTAAGACTTAAAGAATACATAATTTAAGAAACAAAACTGTTATTTAACAAATATTTCGCAACTGGTATAAGAGAATCATATTGCATGAAAAAAAATAATGAGAGGATAAAATTATTGCGAAAAGGACATCCAATAATCTTATGAATGTTAATAAACACGGTATATGGTACTTAAAAGGCTAAGGGTAGTGAAAAATATGAGGCAATAAGCTGATATCTACAATAAAGTGGTGATAATACTGATATGTGCATACTGCAAGTAATATTATAGCCACATGATATAGGATATAGGTGTAATAAAATTACATAGACATCAATAAAGTAAGGAGAGGAAAAATACTAATATGATATGGTAAATAATGAAATTACTTCGTTGTAGTAGATACATGAAAATAGTTGATAAGTGCATTGTATTATTCGCATGATATGAGCAATATGTCGGTTTTAAATAAATTTATTGCGCGATATATATGTGATAAAAATGAGGCATGTCAGCATTTGTTCTACGCTAATATATATATTTTTTTTCAATTTATATTCGCATACTTCATTTGAGTGTATTTATTCATAGTTTTTAATTCTGGAAATACAGTTTGTTATTAGATCAAATAAATATATGTTAATTTTTAACGAATGTATATCTATGTATTTTTATATTCATACTAGCCTTTAAATGAGCGCTTCTCTGGGTATTTAATGATACTGTATGATTATATACTGTTTATATTTATATGTTTTTGCTATCGATGCCCTAATATTAAACATTGGATTGAAATGAAAAATATTCTTGTAGTTCTTGCGTATTGATTTAAAAAAGGACAATACTTTATTTTTTTTTTAAAAAAAAGACGTATAATTACCGTACTTTCCACCGTAACTCTACCCCCTCCCCCCTTAAAGTTGATTTTCACATAATACATTTTTAGTGGGTCTGTTCTCGAAAAAATAAGCATGATAGCTAAATTTCAGGTCTGCATGCATAAAACATTAAAAACGGAAATTTTTATCTGTAACCTCTCCCCCCCCCCCAATATTTCTTCGGAGTCAATTTCTGCAAAACCTGTTCTCAGCGGTACTTTACTAGGATTTCTGATTTCTCGGCTTTTTCTAACCCCGAAAATGCATTAAATTTTCAAAAAATTTGAAAACATGTTGTTTTTAATTGACATCAATAATAATTATATAAAATAAGGCTACATAAAAATTCCAAAATTTGTACTCATTTATATATAAGCAAAAAATTTTAAAAATTTAATTATTCTTTTTTAAAGTGTGATTTGAAAAAACCAAGCAATATATGATTTTATCACTCAGACCAGTTTTTAGCTTTTTAATGAATAACCATGCAGAAAATGCTCTCTCGGCTTCAGCTGATGTCTTGGAAATTGTTTTCAAAACCTCCCCCAGTATCATGTTTCAGGATCATTTTTCATTTATTTTTTTTATCAATCTTTAATTAATTATTTTTCTAATGTTACTTCTAAGAGATAAATATTAATATATATAAAGATACAAATACTTTGAAATTTATTTACTGCTGGAGTAACGATCCCGTACTTTAAAATATAAATTCTTGTATTTAAGAGATTTGGTTTGTGTAACTAATTTCTTGTTTATGAAACTGCTATATTTTTGTAACATAAAAATAACTAAGTAGTAGTGTAAGAATCTCAGACAAAAGTCTGGTGAAAAAAAGTGACAAATAAGAAAAGTTGTGAATTTTTTTTTTTTTAGATATTCTCCCTCAAACAGTTTGGGGGCTCAGTCCCTTCTTCAAACTGCTGATTCAATTAAACAGTTTTAAAAAAAAGCCAAGTAACCGAGAAAAAAATTTAAAATAGCAAATTAAATAATTAACAGTTTTATATATAAGCCTAAGTTCTTACATTATGAGGGTGAATCAAGATATCAAAATTTATCAGAATAATCGTGCTGATAGCCTACGAAATGATGTTCCTTTGAAAACAGATACTTTTAGCTAGCGAGGTCATGTTCGATTCACAGACAGGAACTGATCAAGACAAATAAGTCTCTTTCCTACGACAAGCTGTAAAAATTCTTCTCAACTCTGCATCTCTAATGACACTCTTACCCCATTGGTGGGAGACATTTCTCCTTCCAAGGAATTCGGGATAAGCGATCGCAAATTGCAGTCGTGCTGCCAGCTAAAATTTATATCAGAGGCCGAAGTCCACGGTCCTGTCAAAACTAGCTACCTATTATTATTTTAGCCTCGTGTCATCTCCGGGAATACAAAAAGTTTGAAAACCTTATGATTTCACGGGGAAAAACCCTAATCTCTATTCCATAAAAGTAACAAGCATATTTCATGTATGTAGGTCTAATAAGTCCAAAGATCTTATGGTGAGTGAAAAAGTAAATGAGTCGCTTTGCTCCTGCTTTTTCATAGATAGACATGAATTATAACGATAATCCTCGAAAAAAACTTGAATCATTCATAAACAGGTATATTTTTTGAAGTTTTTCCCTTCTATCATTTAAACCCGTTAATAAATATTTCTTGAACCGGGAAAATTCTGTTTTTGTCATATTAAATTCACCAATTTCATATATCTTTTCCTCAGAAGTCGTGAATGAGTGAGAATTGTATTAACGTCGCAAGAGTGCTATAGGAGATGAACCTCGTTATTTTGAACCATGGTCAAGTGACGATGACGACACCTGAGCTGGCCCCCCATTCTTCTAACTTCCATACTAAACCAATGGGAGGACGTTCGAGCCTCAACATATTTAACATGTATCTGCCTATATGCACGGCGGGTCTTCAGCGGTACACGGCTCGAGCTCTGACACGCCAGCCACGAGTCCATTACCGTGAGCACTAGACTACAGCGACCACCCTCAGAAGCGGTGAAAGATAGGGTCATAGTGATTTTGACAGTTAAATGATGTTAGAATGACATTTTTATGAGACCATTCTGTTTCTAAGTAAAAAGCATATTGGTTAAGTAAGTTATAAAAGTATATTAAGTAAATTATTTACAGCATATTATACTTTCTAAATATATTGTTAATTATTTATTGGAAATCACTTAAAATTAGCATTTTTGGCACACTTCTACTGCTTGAATTAAATAATTCTCAAAAATCGAATCCTTGTGTTGATGATTGTTGAAAGTATGTAATACAACTTAATTATAGTGTTATTAAAATCTTATGAGATCTTTAATTCCATAGATATTGAGAAAAAGTATACAAATTTGAAAGATCCAAGCTTTGAAGAAAAAATACTTAATAGAAGATTCCAGATACATGCATTAGTTATTAAGAAGTTAAATTTTATTAAATTTGATTTATATGAAAGATTATATCTTCCTCTATTTCATAAGACCTTTTTACAATTTCTGTTAACAGTTTTTTTAAGCATTTTTTTAAATGGACAGTTTCCACTTTCTGTCGAAAATACGTTCTTTATCTAAATCTTTCATACTTTTCACACAACAATGAATAGGATGAACATTATTTTATATGAAATATATTATGTCCCATATTCTACATTAAAGTAAGAAACATTATCAGAAGCATCGAATTGTAAAGTTTCAACTGTCACGAATACAATTTTTGATGCACTAGTCCAGTCGCCACATTTTATTGTTTCTAATTCTTCAGTCGTAAGAAAACAGGAAAAATTAAATAAAGATATACTCGTATGTAAAGGATTTAATGTAGAGCATTGGCTGGGAAGTTTTGCAAGGAAGTTTTGTTTACATCGCCCGCGATATTTAAATTGCCAATATGTTGTAAAATGTATTAAGTTAGTGGAAAAAATGTCAACACTTGCTTTATTTGTTGATTGATTGATGATTAAGTGGGATAAATCGTTATAAAGGTAAAAATTCAAACAATGTAATAGTATAAAAATAGTAATCGGTTTTCTTGGTAGAATTTCACTAAACTGGTTTTCTAAGAGACCGCCTCAGGAATGAATGGGTTCAATTCATGGCGATCACATGATAAAGAGAAACACGTGTTCCCCATCGAATTCAAAAGAAACATTAAACTAATTGTATTTGTTGTTCTATTTGCAAAACTTAGATAAAATTTAAAATTTCATAATTGGATAAAAATGTTTAAATGTTATAAAAAAAATTCTTCAAGAAGATTTTTTTTAATTCTAAGCAAAACCTTATTTTATGCATATACTTTTAAATAAAATGCGTATTGTATACATACATACTTTTTAAGGGAAAGTTTCTGCAAAGAGCAAAAGTTGGCAACAACGAAGCGAGTGAACTGGTTAGAGCTGGAAACACAAAATAGCTTTTATCGTGTTACTATGACGTCACATGAATTTAGCCACCTGAAAAATTTAAACTTAGACTACTATTAGTTTTTATCAGTCTCCTATAGCAGGGATGCCAAACTCGCGGCCTGCGTGACGCAGGGGGCCCACAACGAGCATTTTTGTGGCCCTGACGGTATATCAGTACACAATAATATGTAATAAAACATCAAAATTTCTCCCGAAAAAGCAAAGATAGTAGCAGGGGTGATGTCAAGTGTCAGGACAAATTTAAAATTTTTCTTGTTGTTTTATTTTTGTTTAATATAGTGTATTATTCGAAATAAATTTCCTTTTATGTGAATATTGATTTTTTTTGCGGCCCATCTAAAGTTAAACCTTGTTTGTCTGGCTTTTGAGTTTGACAACCTTGTCCTACAGCATAAAGTTTTTATTATTGTTATTAATATTTCATATTAAAGATTTTTTTATTGATTTTGAGGTATTTTATCAGTAAATAGACGTATATTATTGATAATTTTACAACTTGTTTTTTAATTATGGAAAAAACTGAAGACATTTTTGCCATAAGACGTATTTTTTTTATTTTTTCTGTCATTTCCTTATCCAACTTTTTGGAAGTTAACGGAAAAGTTTATTAAGAAATGGTTATATCGATTTTTTTAAAAATTCTTAATTGTTGCCTCCATACCCTAAAGGAATGTACGATTATAAGATCCTATATATGCTGAAAACCTTAACTTGTAGCATTTTAGTTGAATTTTTAGTGCTTTAATAAAAAATTGAAGCAAAATATTTCGATATAAATAAGGATTCCTAAAATTAAATTTCATTATGATTTTGATGTCGGTGAGAAGCTTGAGCTTAGCATATTTTAACTGTTCATATTTTATGGATATAAAAATAATGTTTAACTGTTTTATGGAATACTCCAAATTTTATTTTGGCAGTTTTATTTTCAATTTATCGATTCATATATTAATTTTGCTGTTTACATTTAATAAAATTTAAATTTTAACTGTACTAATGTTGTTAATTAATACATAACATAAAATAACTAATCACAAATTAATGTAGCTGCTATACGAAAAAAATCTCCGATATTTTTATTTATGACCTTAAGGGTATTAATCTTAATGTTTTTACCATTATGAAATCATTTTTCAGTTGAATATAAAATTTAATTCACAAAAGTTTATGATTCTATTGATACCTTTTTCACAATATTACCTGAATGTGAAAGGTCAAAAGCAATAATTCAACAAGAAATTATATTTACAAAAATACCCTTTCATATTTAACATTTCACGTGCGAAAAGATACAAAAGAAAAATGAACAGTATTTTATGGATTCCATTTACCAGAACTTAACTGAAATCATGAGTTAATCGTGAATTTTTGTATAAAAATACAGATTGGGTTCAAAGCCCAAGTTTGCTAAACATGTTTATACAGAAATAGCGTTTGAAACTTCGAAAATTCCTGTGTTAACCCCCAAACAATGCAATAAGACCAAATATACTAACATAATCAACTGTATATAAATGTATTTGGTTCAAGAACCTCATTTTAAGGAATTGCATTCCCAAAAGGATCACGAAAGCTTCTCCAGTTTTGATTTATTTGCTATATAGAGGGCAAAGCTAATTCAATATTATCATTTATACGATAGGTTCACGAGCTTTAGAATAAAGAATTGAACGTACAAAAGGGACCACGAAAAATTTCGACATTTTTTTTTAAAATATTTTTCAGCTTCCTCTACATCCTTTGTTTTTTTCTTCGGTTTTCTAAAATGAATAGATCATTTATTTAATGTGCCTTGTACGACAATGGGGAATAAAACTCTTATAAAAGATATTTTTGAGTACACCTCCTATAACTAAGGTATAAAGGCTTCGATATAAGCACTTACACTTGTCATCTGTTTTGTTTTGCTCAATGGAGAAAAGAACATTCTCTTGATTTCGAATAATGCATTGTTTCCCTCACTAAAAAGATATTGTCTCATTCTCTTATAAAATATAACTGGGAAAAGATCGTATTTTATAAGAATTTTCAAGAACCTTTCACATTGTATATGCTTTCAAGATGATGCGCTTAAACAATGAGAGGAAATGTTTGATGAAATCGTATGTGAAGTTTTTAAACTCGATTGCTGTGGAGAAAAAATGAAACAAACTGGAACTAAAAGAATTAATAAAAGTTGTTCTTTCTGCAAAGTAATATGAAGCACTTTTCGAAATTTAGAACAAAGAATTTGGAGTATCCCAAAGGGCTTTCTGTGCACTACGGCTTAAAAGCACTTAGTTTTAATTTAATTTTACGAAACAATCGATTTTTTATGGGTTAGAATCTAAGAATTGTTTTCATTATTTTGTTACAGTAAGTATTCCGAGATTCTATAGTTTGAGTGGAATTTTCGCAAGATAAGTCAGCGAGAGTCTAATATGAAGTAAAAAAAAGTGCGTCTGGCGGATTTAATTAGCTTAATTTATTTAAATCTCTTACTTAGTTGAAAATACAATGGATTTATTTAAGAGTGTTTTGTAAATAAATATTACGGATGAATGTTAAATATTATATAGATAGATAGCAGATAATTAGAACAAATTAAAATTAGTTCGAAAGTAAATAATAATCATTTTACAAAAAGGATTAAACGTTTTTGATTGTAAAAAATATTTGATCAGTCCATTGGTAGAAATAGACGGAGATTTCTGGAGTGGGGGGAGGGAGGCTGTTTTTTGGGGTTGTCATGTAAACCGTACATGCCAATGTCCTATTTTGTGTTTTGCAATTTGTGATATATTTGTGAGTGTTTTTTCTACGTAACCCACTATATTATGAAGATTTAAAAGTACCAAGCCTCATCACAATCCCTTCAACGACTTAATGAAATCCTCTTATTCCATTTAAAAATGCCTTAGTTCTAACTGAATTATTTCGTGTGTGTGTGTGTCAATTCTGTAAAGTTTAACTTAAAAAATTAATTGGAAAATAAATAAAAACAGAGCAAACTCTTTACTACTACGTAGAGGTTTTAGAGTCAGGTAGATCGGCTGCACCGGTATAAATAAGAGAATAAACGCTTGAGAGGCTGGTGACTCTCCTTGCTGTGATGATGTCTTTTGTTCTGTCCTATTATGCGCCAAGTGGCCGCCATGTTTGAATGGTGATGTATGAACTATAATAAAGTACTGATATTTGACGATGACGACATTCTTCATTTACTAGCAGACCTGGAGTGTGACATATATATTTTCTGAAATATCGTGGCGAGTGATATATGATTACTAGTAATTAATTTTCGATCATTAGGCCGAGTATGGAAGTGCATGTAAAGGATGTCGGATTGATGAAGTTGCCATTTGTTAAATGGTTATCCAATATATTGTAAATTTAAACACAATAACAAACACAAATGTGGACGTCACAACAAAGAACACAAAAACAAAAACTAGCTATGTACGCTTACATGACGAGAGGCAAGAAGCGGTCTGAGTTTTCCAGATAATCTCTTTCTGCATAATTGGTATTGTGTAATTCTAAATGAATATACATCGAAAAGCAAAATGCCTGCTTCAAAATTAACTTTATAATGCTATTTAAGACAGAGCAACATTGTTTGTTCTTATTGATTGTTCTATTTATCAACATCGGTTGTTCTTGTAAGGAATAACATCTTACAAAATACACTGCATATATTTAATTTTTAATGCATTATTAAATTGTTATTGTTTCAAAAGCATCCACCTTTCTCAAATAAATCGTGAGCAGCTAATACAATTTTAGAGTATAATAATGATTGAAAAGGTAAATAGTAGACCCATTATAACACTTTTTATATTTTAATGATATATGTTACACAGAACTAGAAAGTTAGCATTTGTCCAACGAACTGAAAAACTCCGGTAATGCTGATGATTGTTTTTCCCATTACCGCTCAATATAATTGATGTACTCTTTTCAGTGAATTAGTAATAATTTTAGCAGTGGTTCTTACACTGTGGAATGCGTACACACGGATATGTAGAAGATTTTTGTGGAGCATACGAGAAAAGTTGTGAGAAAAAAATTAAATTCTTGTCGAACAATATTGATAAAAGTATATTCGTGGCAAAATTATCGCAAAAAATAATGTTATAAACGTTTTTAGTAGATTTTCAAGATAAATATTGAGATGTAAAGCATGGAAATATAATTAATCTATAGCATTTTATTTTTTGTGATTTCTATAAATTTATACCAATTTTTCACAAATTCTGTGAAAAATGTTATTGGTAAAATATTAAAATCAGCAGCTGTATTTATTATTGAGATTCTAGCAATGGCTTTACGTACATATTTTCCCTTGGTAAATATTATTATTCGCATAAAAATACAGACAATTTAAATATAATCTTGCATATTTGCTTTCCTTTTCGATTTAAAGGAACAAGAACAGATTCGCCGATAAACTATTATGTCTTATTAAAGGCAAGGATTTTATAAAAGACTTAAACTAAAATAGTTTGGAACTATATTGGCGGTTTTTTCTGCCTATAAATAATCGGATCATTAACAAAACATTTCGCACTTTCGAGAAGTTATAACCATCTATTTTAAATTTGAATAGAGAAATAAAAAAGCAAAGACAAAAAATATAATTTTTTTTTAATTATAAGGGAATGTTTTAATGATAATTAAGGTGAAGCGTGAACTACTTGGTTTGACTATAATTCTAAAATAACACATATAGTTTATTGAAAAACTTTCCTTCGAATGAGGAATAACAAAACCTTATTGACAAAACCAAAACAAAATATTCTTGAGCTGGCGAAACTATTGAATAGTATACAGCAACTGATCAAGCGATCATTTTCAATAAGCTATGGTTGTGTCTACAAAGAACACACACGCATATAAGATAGATGGCTGAGTCCAATCAGTATACTTCAGAGAGCTTCTGCTCTAAGCCAACACAAGAGCCATGGCAAAAAAAAAACCTCTTTTGTTTTGAAACACAGTAACATTGGTTCGATGCCTGAGATGGTATTTCTATGTTAAACCTCCACAGCTTTATTTAACAAGCAGCTATCTCCATATTTTCACATAAGGATTTGTTCAGTGTGAAGAATCCGGGTTCAAACTCACTCGGTTTTAAGGTAAGTACGAGGTTTATATCCCCAAAGATTCCATAGTAATATTTTCCTTTATCCTATGAGTTTACTAGCTTCGGTAAATACGAGTAACGAGCCCCTAAGAGGACTTAATGATCTTTATCTTCGATTCCCCTCTGCTGGTTATATTTTTTTCATTTATTTTACATTTAGATCACAAACATACACGTTTCTTACAACTATTCGGAATTATACTTCTGCCTCACGAGTAAATCAATTAGTTATGAGGGCACTTCGGACAAATGTGGCTGTTTTGTCCATGATTCACAACAGCTAAATCTCTTTTATCTAAAACGGTTTACAAGCAAATACCTTTGAAAGAGTAAGGTACGATATAAAAAATATTTTATTTAGTGGTTTTCACAAACTTTTTGGTTGTCCCCGATGTATATGTATTATGTAAAGCAGTTTTTTGTCCTCAAATAATAAAAACGCTAACCATTTGATTTTTTAAAAGAAAAATTTTTAAAATTTTGAGGGGATTTTAAAATGGTATTTTTCTTACAATAGTTGACGTACACATATGAAATTTGTTTTACAAATACATCAAACTATGCATAACAAATTTAGTATGATTTTCTTCTAACATAATGGATATTCGTAACATACGTTTTTTTTTTTAAGAATTGACAACTCCTTGAAAAATGTCTAATTTCTAAATTTACCTATTTTCTTAAAAAATAGATATTGCCTTGATTCGAAAATGCATACCAACTTTTGTTACATGTTCTGATATCATTAATTAGGGAAAATATCAAAGTATTTGGCACAAACAGAAAAACATTTGAAGTGAAATAAACTACTCATTTTCTTCTTTTGAGATAAATCAGATAAAAAATTTTATTTGCCGTAGGAATGTGAATAAAAACGACCACAAAAGTTATCAAAACTCTCTGGGGTTTTAACTTAGAGCTATCGAATTTCGTGAGATAGTGGGAAGAAAATATGAAGAATTATTTAGGCTAAGAAAAATGAGTTTGATTTTTTTTAAATCAGTTTTTGCCAATTGTACTATGTTGCCCCCTCCCCTTAAATGCTTAAAAGCTGCCAAATTATTAAAAAATTCGATTGAAATCGATTCAAGTACATTTTAAACAACAATACTCATTAAAACAGTATTATTTGGTAAATATCCCATTAAGTCAGTGCTTCTCAAACTTTTAATATTTGCTATTTGCAACCCAATATTCAAACATAATTTTCATCGCTTGCCCCACCCCCTCTATACAAATAAAAAAGTATTGAATTCAATAATACTATACTTTGACACTAAAGCTACAATACGACTTTTTCTTAAGTACCACCAGCGTATATAAACGTCTCGCTCAGCCAAAGTATTAATTACCCGGGACATACATATACGTCTTTCCAAAGTACGAACTTTTTTGCGCACTGCTATCCATAAAATTACCCTGAAGGCTTTAAAAAGAACTTGACAGTGAAAGATTACTTATTTCCGAGGATTTCCTTTTATTCCCCCCCCCCCAATACATCCCATGCGCTCTCCTACTTGGAAAAGGGGGGCATTGGGTAGCAAATTGCGTAACTTTTAACCAACAGGTAAAGGGATTAATTATAAACCGCGTACAAATTTTCAAGATTAGTGTTGATTTTGTATATTATTTTACATATGGTAAGCCCATGCACATGGAAACTATTAAACTTATTCTTAACTTGATGTTGGGAAATTAATTATAAAATGCATTGGGCAGTACTGATACATTTATAAGCGTATTATATCAGTAATGTTAATTTTATTTTTTATTATATCAAAATGTACTTCACTTGTTTACTTTCAGTAAATTAATAAATTTTTAAAATAATCTTTTGTTTTCGATTTTTTAACATGCTCGCGCCCCCCTCGTAGAGTTAGCACACACCCCAAGGAGGTCGCGAACCACAGTTTGCGAAACGCTACATTAAGAGAACTGTTAAATGTAAAGCATAGTAAAATTATATAATAATAATTACATTAACCACAAGAAACTCCATAAAATTAATAGTAAACAATGAGTAATAAGTAGCTGGAAGAATTGGAGTAGTTACGCTTTCCTTACTATAAAGTACTATGTATTTTCAAAATTAATTCATTAATTGTCAACGCAAACACACTTTTATGACACTGCTTAAAAATATTTGTGTTCTTCCATTTTCCATTAATATATGGAAAGGTTATTCTTTTACGAGAATAAATAAAACAAAATTCTTTTGAAAAAAAGGATGCTAGTTATTATATTTCTTTTTTATAATTAAAACCTCATAAAATCGTAATTTCTGTAATGCAGAACCGTGTGTCTTAAGAACCGTAGCAGATGCCTCTTATTTTTTACTTTATGTATTTTATCGTGTTTTTCGAAGTCTCTCAAGGTTTTTAATGTTTCTTTAAAATGCCTCTTTTCTCTTTTTTTATTTTATCAAAATCGATGAGATAAAACACACGCACATAAAAAATGCCTTTCAAGGGAATTATTTTAAGTTCATTTTTTCCCACTAAATATGAAAAAAATGAAGCACGACGTATGTTAACTCATCCATGGAATATTCTAAATTTAAAGGGAATTCGCGAAAATGAGAAAAACAAAAATTGCTATTAATATTCAGAGCGTGACTAAAATATCAGTCAATATTTAATACCGAGGAAGGGAAAAAATAATCAATTCCACATTACCTTAATAAGGAAGGAAAATAAATATTCGGAATTTCCACGACTACGACAGAATATGCTAATTCAGAAAAATGAAAATCGTTCTTTTGTTTTAAATAAAAAGTGACATCCTTTAGAAATTATAAAATAAAATAAGATAATTAATATTAATTGTTAACAAATTTTGACAACTCTGATTATAAGGAAATGTTATACTAACTGAATTAATATATTTTGAATAGTCAATTGTTATTTAAATTCATTAAACTTTTTTACTGTAATATCGTTTTTGTGTAAGAATTAAGTAGTATGCTCAATATAGCTTACTAGCCGTTACCCAACAGCTTCGTTGGGTGTTTCATGATGTTATTTGACTATACATTGTTTTTAAGTTATTGGTATCTAACTCCTAGAGCATAGGTTCTCAACGTGGGCGATAACGCCCCCTTGTGGGTGTTTGAGGCTTTCAGGGGTGCGTTGAGATGGCACGGAGGGGCTTGGGCAGATTAACCAAAAAAGACTAAAAAAACACGCTGATTATGTATTAACAAAAGTAAACTTTAAAACTGTTTACTGTATGTTTTGATTGTATGTATTTAAATCATCCCTATATCACATGTACGAAAATTCACATATTTCGGTACTACGGGAAGTGGATGAAAAACTTAAAAGATTACATTACACCCAGACGAACATTAAATTGAATGATATAGTGCATTTTAATTTCTTTAGTGCACGTGTTGTCTTTGTCTGTGAGCAGTAGGAAACATTTTCGTCCACTGCATTTTATTATTTATATTATCCAAGAAACATAATTAAATATGTTAACCAGGAATTAACATGATTCTTTAAAGGCTGAAACTTTCAATTTATATTTATTTGGAAAGCAATAGTTTTTATTATGAATTACTTCATATCATCAAAACCCCTGCCTGCCCTTATAATAAGTAATCTATAAATCTTTTATTCCACTCTTTTAAATGAAGAAAAAATTCAGTAGCGTTTCAAATCCAAAAAATCTTCACTACTTTTTATGGTTTCATGGTGCCTATATCTTTTTTTTTTTACTGTCTTTTCTTTCAGACTATAGTGATTTTCTATTTTCGTCTTTTTTATTCAATTCATTTTTTTCTTTGTCTAGACAAGATATTAAAAAATGTTTCAGTATAGCCAATCGCTTTGCCCAATAAAAATCACTCTCATCACAAAATCCTACCTATGACTAAAATATATAATATTGAACATTTAAATGTATTTGTGGCAATAGATATTTCAGATTCGCAAGTAAAATAACTGGGACCCAAGAAAAAAATGAAATTCAAAAAATATATTCTTTTAATAATAGGATATTTTTTTAAAACTTAACTCTTGTTTTCACCATGTATTACGAACACTCTTATTTCTCTAGAGTGGGGAGGGGGCGGTGTATAAATATTCACTAGAAAAGGGGGCGATATCGAAATATTTATTAGAAAAGGGGTGCCAGTTCAAAAAGGTTGGGAACCTATGTCCTAGAGTATTAGGTTATATTTTTTTCTCAGAAACATTCTTACAGCTTTTCCCTCCTTGTTTATGAAGTACAGGACAGGAATGTGTTTAAGGTGGAAGTATATTATTTAAATGTTACTCCACATTAATTCTCCTCTTGGGAATATATATTTTCAAACTCCTTTCTTTAGTGGATCTCTACTCATCTAAAGAAACATGCCTGACTAATGAAAAGACTGGCAAGTGTACAGGTTTCGAAATAGAAATATATGTCATCTTTAACGGCCTGATCTGACAATCTGAACATTTCATATTACATTGCATTATAACAAACATAATATGGAACATATTGTATGCTAGAAAAAAGATTCATTTAGATATAAATCAGTAGTATAATACTATATTATGCTCACTACAGGATAGTGAAGTCAGAATATAATGTTAATATAGGGTCTTTTTCCTTCTGAAAAAGTGTGTGTGTGTGTGTGCGTGCGTGTGTGTGTGTGTGTGTGTGTGTGTGTGTGTGGTGTGTGTGTGTGTGTGTGTGTGTGTGTGTGTGTGTGTGTGGTGTGTGTGTGTGTGTGTGTGTGGTGTGTGTGTGTGTGTGTGTGTGTGTGTGTGTGTGTGTGAAGGTAGGTTATTATATAACACAAGTGTCCTCGTCATTTGATAGTGGGTCAAAACTACGAGGTCCGTCTTCGACAAAAGCTTCGTGTTGCTTTAAAGTGCAATCTTTTTTCACACTCACTCAGAATTGAATGTAGAAAGAGAGCTTGAATTGCCGAATCGGCTACTTATCCCGCCAAATCTTGTACCCCTTTTTTTAATTTTTGTATCAGTGAGAGAGAAGTCGGATCGTGGTGTGGTAGGGTTGCTACTCCAAAACACAACACTCAAAAAAGCGCCAAATTAGCGATTTTTCAAAGTTTGGCGGACCAGTGGCAGATTCTACAATTTCACCGAAAGGGAAATAGAGCATTTCATATGGAAAAAAAATGGAAGAATGAACCGTATAGAAATTATGCCATTATTTTATATAGTAAGAAAATATATAAAAATGTGAATTATGTGTTCAATATACATATTTTTCAGCAGTTTAAAAAAATATATATAACGCTGAAGCATTTTTTTACAAGAAAAATTTTGCGTTTTATGTCTTATTTTTAGACGTAGAAGGCTTTTACATGCTCTCCCAGATTTCATTATTGGAATCGACAATATGACCAGAGAGTCGCCGGTCATGTACTCACAACCATGACCATCGGGGCACTACAGATTTTTATTTAACAAGCAATCTTGAAGTCAATTGTTACATAGTAGTTAGTAGAATTAACACTTTCGCGTAATTCATACTTTAACTGTTCCTAAATTAATTAAACCCAAAGAAAAATAAAAAAATAATAATACATCAAATTTTTGGAATGAATTTTAAAAAGTAAGCAAAACTGTTTAAGTAATATACCCATTAATAAAATTCATTATTATCTTTAGTTAAAGGGCATGCACACACACACACACAAGTATTTGCATTTTAAATAAAACAGATTTGTAAGAAATTTGGCTCAATTTTTAAAGCACTGATTTCGGAGTTGTCTGAAAAAAAATCGATTTTCTGGACCTTTGTACGGAGTTCTGTGAAAGACACTGCCAAAGAATGTGTGTCCACTTAAGTATATGTGTCAAGCTTGTAAACAACATGCCATCACATTTTTCTTTGTCTCTTTTTACATGTGAAGACTGGAATTTAGCCAAGTGGCATTAGGTCTCGGATTTCTAGCATTCTTCTTGTTATTACATCTGCCCTTCTCCGAATATTACACTGTCAATCTGTGCTGCCTTTAAATCGTGACAGCAGCTCGATGTGTAAAGGAACATGCTATTTAAGTATAGCGTTATTTTTAAAAACGTGAACGAAATACTGTAAATTTGAAAGGAATTGTCATATCATTTTTGGGGTGAAATTATATAAATTATGAGTTTGAGATGGTTTTAGGAAGGCCTGTTTAAATAAATGTTTTCATAATACACTCAGAATCGCCCGCTAATTTATTGTACTATAACTGTTTAAATTGAAATTTCATTCAGTAAGTACCAAAGCAACATCACTATTAATGAGAATTTTTCTTTAAATGGATGCAAAAGAATCAAATAATTTATATACATATCTATATATATAAAGGAGAAAAGCGACTCACTCACTGACTGACTGACTAATCACGATATCTCTGGAACTATTCAACCTACAGACTTGAAATTTGGTAGACATGTTCCTTTCATAGAGTAGACATCAGCTAAGAACGGATTTTCCGAAATTCGAAACGCAAGGGGCGTTACGGGGGTTAAGGGGCGTTATAAATGATTGTTTCCATGTTTAAACTACTCAATGTACAATTTTGAAATTAGGTAAGCAGATTCCTTTCATAGAGTAGAGATCCGCTACAAAATGAGTTTGGTGAAAATCGACCCCCAAGTGACATTGCGGGGGCTTAGGGGGCGTTATAGATAATTATTTCCATTTTTAAACTATTTGACTTTAAATTTGATAAATAGATTCCTTTCGTAGAAAAATGATCAGTTAAAAAACGGGTTTTGTGAAAATAGACTTCTAAGTGGCGTTGCGGGGGATTAAGGGGCGTAATAGATAAATATATCCGTTTTTTAAACTACCTCACCTACCTGCTTGAAAATTGGTAGGTAAGTTTCTTTCCTGGAGTAAATATCCGCTACAAAATGGGTTTTGGGAAAATTGACCCCCAAGGGGTGTTGCGGGGCGGGGGGTTTAAGGGGCGTTATAAATTCCGATTTTTTAAGTTATTAGACGTACAGTCTTCAAACTTAGTAAGCAGATTCCTCTCATAGGGTAGAGATCAGCTACAAGATGGATTTCGTGAAAATTGCCCCCAAGTAGCGTTGCGGGACTTAAGGGGCGTTATAGATAATTATTTCCATTTTTAAACTATTAGACGCACATTCTTTATATTTGATAAATAGATTTCTTTCATAGAGTAGAGATCAGATATAAGAAGGTTTTGTGAAAACAGACCTCTAAGTGGCGTTGCGGGAGATTAAGGGGTGTGATAGAGAAATATTTTCGTTTTTAAACTACTTGACCTACCTGCTTGAAAATTGGTAGGAATGTTTCTTTCTTGGAGTAAATATCCGCTACAAAACGGGTTTGGGGAAAATTGACCCCCAAGGGGTGTTGCGGGGGGTTAAGGGCATATAAAAATAATTATTTATATTTTTAAACTATTAGACGCACAGTCTTGAAATTTGGTAAGCAGATTCCTCTCATAGGATAGAGATATACTACAAAATGGGTTTTGTGCAAATTGACCTCTAGGTGCCGTTGCGGTGGGTTCAAGGGGCGTTATTGATAATTTTTTTTTGCATTCTTTATTTATTGGAAGCACAGACTTCAAATTTTGATTCCTTTCATAAGATTCCTTTCATAAAGTGCAATTCCCCTACAAAATGGGTTTTGTGGAAACAGAACCCGAAGTGGCGTTGCGGGGGCTCAAGTGGCGTTATGGGTAATTATCCCCATTTTTAAACTATTAGACGTACAGTCCTGAAATTTGATAAGAAGATTCCTTTCGTAAAGTAGAGAACCGCTACAAAATGGGTTTCGCGAATATCAACTACCAAGTTTGATTTCGGGAGATTAAGAGGCGTAATCGATAAATATTTCCATTTTTAAACTATTTGATCATCCTGCTTGAAAATTGGTAGCCATGTTCCTTTCATGGAATAGAGTTCCTCTAACAAAGAGTAAAACGAAAATTGCCCCTAAGAATAGTTGCGAGGGGTCAAGAGGAGTTACAGAAAAAAATTCCTGTTTTTAATTGTTAGACCCATACATTTGAAATTTGTTAAGCATGTTTCTTTTGTTGAATAGGGATCCACTAAGAATGTATTTTAAGCAATTAAATTTCTGGGGGATGCAGGGGGTTACTGGGACGTATTGACAAAAAAAATTCCTTTTTTCGAGCTCTATAATAATGAAATTTTGTTTGCATTTTTCTTTTGTTGAATTGAAATCCGCTAAGAGCGGTTATTTTGGAAAACGGCTCTCAACGGGATTACGGGGATATTGATAGTAAAACTTTTGTTTTTTTTTCTGTTAGATTTAGACTTGAAATTTGGCTTGCATGTTCAATTTACGGAGTAGAGATCCACCGAAGATTGGTTTTGCGGGAATCCACTTGGTTTTTGGGTTACGAAAGAGCAAACATCATTCTATACTTCAATTT